>JARGXW010000777.1:0-61801 GCA_029204085.1 Mycena sp. CBHHK59/15
CCTGTCCCACATTCCGATGTTCATGTGATCGATGAGGCACCGGACATTGATGCACGTCTCGGGTGGGAGTGGAAGCCGTCGAACATCAAGTGGTTGGATCCAGGAGTGTCTTCCCAAGTCACGGACTTCCCCCACAGCATGAAGCTCACGGATAAGACCAAGATCTATGCTCTTCACCGGGTGAAGGGTTGCCCATCGCAGTTTCCTTTCTTTTCCAAGCGCACGGCGTACCTCGTAGATCTTACCGAGATGTCAGATTTAGACCCCGAAATGACAGTCGATGACACCCTCCGCGATCAGGTTTTTTTTCTGCCCTGTTTGTCAAATAAATACAGGCTGACTGGGAGGACTTGTCTCTTCTAAACAGACACTACAACATTCTTCACTCGTACCTCGTGTGTTGTAGTCTGTCACCGAAGTGATTGATCGGAGGTCGCCGTTATGTAATCTCAAAATTCCAAAATTCTCGGATGTCGAGGGGGTTCCACAACGTGTTCTTGCACATTTTGGCACTGGATTACGGTGAATGGCTTGCTCAGTATCTACAACTAAAACACCAACTAACGAAGGCTTTCGTGATAAGGACTATGTATGAGCCCAATTGAGCTACAAAGTACTAACTCAAACCAACACACAACCACTAAACCACTAACACCAAACACTAATAGGTATTCCAAGCAGTGTTGGCAGGGTCAGACAGAAAGAGGCAGAAAGGGTCAGAGAAACATGACCCGTCAGGTAACTGATGGGTCAGTCAGACGTCAGACTGAGTTAACGTCCTAAAGTAGAATTAGTTCACACACTTTGCTCGGCTCCCTCTCACCACTTTCGACGCGTCTTTAGAGGTCTTTAGGCCTCTTCACACGTCTTCTGGCTCGGCAAAAAGCTATTGGGAAAGCTGGAGAGCTCCGAGTCACTAGCCTTTCATGGCGCCGCTCAACCCCATCTGGGAACTCTTCATCCCCGACAAGCACTTGTACAAGCAGGATCGTCACCACAAGGGTGCATGGTGCAAGGCCTGTGTCGCAGTCTGCGAAGCGCAAATGCGACAGGAAGAGATTCAATCCATTGCATGCGGTGCCGATTTGCCCCCGTTTAAGACTGAGGAGCAGTGGAGGGCCCTTGGTGCGTCACTCATCAGCCATTCGTCGCCGCACTGACTAGGCTAAACAGTGCTGGCCTCCAATCGAGTGAACCTTATGTGCGGAAAGACAGAAACAATGCGGACACATGTCATGAAGTACTGTGAAGCGATCAGAAGCCAGCCCGAGAAGATCTCTCAACGAGACGCAGTAATTGTGCGCGCCCGGGCCGATGCTGCTACTCAATCCGCAAAACGATCTCGTGCATCATCGATCATCCTCTAGCAATACTCAAGCATCATCCTCCCAGAACACATATCCCGGCACCGACTTCCGCTTCCCGTCCATACCTCCACAATCTCCTCGCTTCAATAACTCTTCGCTTCCGTCGCCTTTAAGTCAACATGCATTGCTTCCGCCGTTGGAGGAGTTCGGAATGTCGCCGCCATTCATGCGAGAGGGCATCTTTTGTCCACCTTCTGCGTCCACCCCTTTTCCGCCTTCGCCATTTCCATCTCATTCAGATAGCCCTGCGCTGAAACGACGGCGGATATCTAATGCCCCCGCCTGGACATCGGAGCAGCAAGCGGAATTTGGTGAAGACCTATGTAAACTCTTTGTAACCTGCGGATGGGCATGGAATGTCGCGAATAATCCCGAACTCAAGCTATTTTTTGGCAAGTACCTACTGTCTGCTGTCGTTCCAGACCGCCGCGTTCTTTCAGGGAGAATACTGACCACAGAGGCCAACAAGGTCATCGCCGCAACGCGGATGAAGATTGAGGGAAAGTTAACAACTTATTCCGAGGACGGGTGGAAGAACGTAGCTCACACCCACGTTGACACTTCAATGCTTAGCGTCAAGAGCCAGGTATTCAACGTACGGAGATGTAGGCCACTTTTTAAGAATGTTCTCTAATACAAGGCTTCATTAGAACCTCATCCAACATCCTATCAGAGCACTTTCACGAAAAAGGTCGGGAGGCGGGCGGGATGTTGGGCGGAAGGCGGGGTCACAGAATGTCACATCACGGCTTACATCACACGTGCTGGATGGCTGGGACGGGCGCAGAAGCACCACGAGCGATCTAGCGCGGGACGGGCGCCCCTCCCAGGATGGGCAGCAGCCCACCATAGTAGACGCCTTTCGGCGCCAGGCTAGCGGCGCGCAGCAGGAGTGGAGCTGGGGGCGTACGGAGACCCCGCCGACGATTGAGGAAGGGGAGATTACCGAGTGGGGGGGAACGCCGCACGGCGGCCTCCCCCCGGTACCGACATTCGGAGCAGGGGCAACGCGGCCTCCCACCATTATAGTGACGACGCCGACGCCCCCCTCTTCCCAGACCCAGAACCAGCTTCAGGACCCGGCCGTGACCGTGGACGGGTCACAATGAACGACCCCCCGGCCCCGGAACGCCGGCCTCGGAAGCTGGCGATATGGCAGCAGAATCTAGACAAGGGGATAGATAATCAGCACGAGCTGCTGCAAGCCATGGGGAGAGATCGGTACCATTTCGCGGCGCTACAGGAGCCGTACCTGGACCAGAACAAGAGAACGAGAGCGAATGCGTGGTGGACGGCGGTGTACCCCACCGGCCACGACGCGTCCGAGGAGAGATCGCGAGCGGTGACGTTGGTGAACCGCTCGCTGCCGACCAATTCGTGGTCGCAAATCCATATCCCTTCGCCCGACGTGGTCGGGATCGAATACCGAGGGGATTTCGGGACGCTACGCGTCATCAACGTATACAACGATGGGGACCATGACGAGACGCTAGAGGCAGTGTGGAACTACCTGCGCAGCCCCGCGGCGCGTCGACGTGCGGGGCCAGGCCCTGTCTACTATATCTGGCTGGGCGACTTTAATCGCCACAGCCCGGTGTGGGACGAGGATCGGAACCACCACCTTTTCACCCCGGCAGCTGACGCTGTGGTACAGCCTTTGCTGAGAATGCTGGGTCAGTACGACATGGAGATGGTACTACCCAAAGACGTACCAACATTGCGTGCGAAGGGCACTAAGAACTTGACGCGTCCCGACAACGTATTTTGCAGTGATGGAGCTCCCCCAGGCCATAAGGGCACGAAAGGAGACGGTGCGATTCAAATTCTTTCTTTCTTGTACGTGTCCTCAGCCACAGACAGAACGATGAAGCAGACTACGTGGATCTGGTCTCGTCACAGGTATATTCTATACACAGTGCCATGTCCTTGTTTTGTTTTTTTACCCAGCCTGTTGCAAGGAGTCTTCTAGGCCCGAAAGGAGAATCGACGCCCCTCGACGAGGGCATCCGCATCTGGTTCTGGTCGGGCTCTTGCTGCAGTCATCGAGACTGTTGACACCTCCGGTTCCACCGTATGTTTTCTGCTCTTGATTTACAAACTACCGTTAATGTCGTCACTAGCCAACGACCCCCAATGCAAAGAACGGCAAAAAGGTGCGTAATTGTCGGGAGTACTCTTTACAAACTACCGTTAATGTTGTCACTAGCCAACGACCCCCAATGCAAAGAACGGCAAAAAGGTGCGTAATTGTCGGGAGTACTCACAGACATGGCAACGTCCTCCCGAAGTCCGTGGGCACCACCAGCCAGCCCTCCAAGGTAAATCATCTATTTGAGTGACCTTGCGTTAGATGACATAGGGACAACAGCAGCCCAAAAAGGGCAAATCGAAGGTAGTGGAACTCGACGGTGCAGCAGATACCACGGTGCGTGTGATATTGTGATCTATTCTCCCAGTGCTCAATGGGAGGTAGCCCGTAGCGGACAAGGGAGTCATCGCTGTCGACGCGGCGCCCAGTCTCAAGGTTATTTTGGCTTATCCCTCACTCGGCGATGAATGACTGCAGTGTTGGGGTAGGTGCCGCAGACGCGAAAGACTAATAAGCCAAAGGAGACATTGCTGAAGGAGAAAGGCGAGGTCGATGTGCGTAACTTACAGTCGTCACCCCTCATTGTATTCATTCACTCCCACAGGATTTGGAGTACTTTAGGCAGCTCCGGCAGGCTATGAAGCTCGAGCGGTCATTACCCGAGGGCGCATCCGACAAGACGCACCTTCACCTGAAAGGTACAAAGCGTACCTTCAGTGTCAATCAATGCTGCACCAACAGCAGCATGACAAGCTACTGCTGGCCTTGAAGGAAAGAAAGCTAGAGACGGAGCAGCGACAGGCCGCGAAGGATGAGAAGCTTCGGGAGCGGGAGCTGAACTTGCGGGAGCGGGATCTCAATCTGAGGGACCGCGACCTCATCATGCGCGAGCGCGAGCTTGCCGCGCGTGAGCGTGGCCATTAGTGGGGACGAGCTTTGTTCTGCCTTTAATAATCAGCTCACGGACTACGATCAAAGAGTAATTACTGTATGTAGCTCATGGACTACAATTCGAAACAGCTGCACTTGTACTAGCCGAGATTTGATAAGTGTCTATTAGTCCACATCCATAGCCCCCCAGTGTGAAGACTCTGCTTGCATGTCAAGCCGGCCCCAAGCATCTGGCCCAGCCTGCGATCCGCCAACGGCCGCCCAGTTTTTGGCTTCCAAATCCGCCCAGTCAGGGACCGGATCGGTCGAGTCTCCACCCGCCCAATCGGTCGCATCCAGTTCATCCACATCAAACGGAATGGCCAGTGCGTTTGCAAACGCATCCTCGACAATCTGGTCCCGTTCTTTCGGCGAAAGGGACGGCCCAGCCCCACTCCAGGCGGACTCGAGAGCGGCTTTGTAGATGGCAAGGACGTTGTCAGAAACAACTATATGCTCGCAGACTTCCAGCAGGGATGCACCGCTGAGTTCGATGCAATATGGACATTTCCAGCTTGTCTTTGTGCTGGTGGCGCCGCCGTCGTGGGTGAGCATGCGAATAGCGCGGGCTTCAGGTTGGTGAAGCTTGGCTTTCATGTGGGCAGCTTTCGAGCGCAGGTCCCTGAATCGCAAACGGTAGCGGCTATCTTTGGGGAGGGACGGGTCGTCATGGCATTCAATGCAGATGAGGTCGTCGAGAGAAGAGATTTTGGTGGCGTTTTGTGGCGTAAACTTTCTCCCGCCATCGATCTCCACAAGCCCAGCTATGACCGCAAACTCTTCACTGTCCATGTCGGCACTCGAATGCTCAGCCGCGATGTGACGAAGGAGGTTTACGCGTGCGTAATATGCTGTCTCCCCGAAAGTTTCTGAAAACTCCTCTGGATCATCCTTGCCGCACCAGGGGCATGTCCAAAAAACGCGCCCATTTTCATTGGTATGATGAGCCCCACACGATATCAGAAAACGTGTGCAGCGGTTTGTAGGTTTGTGATATTTTTTTTGGTGGTGTTCGAGGCGGGATTGGAATTCGTGGTCTCGCTGGACGTCCTTGATAGAACAGGTCGGATCTTCTGCGCACTCGTCGCACCGGACGACGGGCTTGAGCTCCTTGAGAGACGCCAAGTTTTGTCGGAAAAACCCCGTTTGGGTTACAACGGATTGAGCGGGCTTATCGGCGAGGATATACAAAACTCGGACTGCAGGTACATTTGAGAACCCGGCACATTTAGATCAAGGCCGACACATTTGCATCAATGTACCGTGCATGATATCAAAGGCGGAACTTCCCATTTGGGGCGACCGAGCCTTGGCGGCAAGTCGGCAAGCACTGTTACGTGATTGCAATCCCTCTTGCTTCCATTCCACCACCATCCCGCGACGCCAATATCCACCAAAGCACCAGATTGACGTCGTTGCCATCGATGTGAAGCACGCAGAGACCGAGAGTCAGGCAAGGGTGAATTGGCTGAAGGTGCATCGCAGTGGGCTCTCGAGGTGTGATACTGAAGGTTCGGCAGGCCCATTGTCTATGACAATGTGGGTGTGATTTACCCTTCAGGTGCATACCACAGTCGTCTGCCATTGAAATTTTCACTACACTGGGACACTCGCAGGTTATGTTACATGCAATGGATGCCCCGCCCCGCCCCCGGCTCTCACGTACCAATATACCCTGGCCTGTGTTCCCGCCACGTCTGTGATGGGCTTCAATCTGTCTCGTGCAAGTGGGGGTGTGTCGTTTGAGCATGCATAGGTCCATGTAATTTTTTTGTGTTGTACACCGTGTCTTGTAATATGTATTTAATCCCACGTACATACCTTCTATAATATATTTGCTTTACTTAATACTACTGTGAATCCACTCAAAACAAACACTTGAGATGAGCATGCAGACTTATCAAATCTGGAACACCACTGCCTTCAAAGCCGCATCTAGCAAAATCTTCCAATCTGTGATGGTAAGCTAAGAATGCCGACAGCAAGCCGCCGCGGCAAAATAGCAAAAGGCGGCATATCAGTGTCCTGAAACATTGTTCTGCCTTTGTTCACAAGCACGGCACTTTCCGGGCTGATGTGCCGGGCTTGGGGCCAAAGTGCTGTGCATGCGGCGGAATGTACCACCCTTGGAATAAATGTGCCGTAGGAGTTTCGTTGATCCCGCTTATCGGCTTATAGGGGATTGCAATGCATTATAAGCCGTTGGCAGGGTGGCTTATAACGCATTTGAAGTCGTCTCAAGGTGTGTAATTTCCCTAAGGGCTTGCAAGCAATTGTGGTGGGTTACAACCATAGTTGAGGCCCGAGACTGGAAAAGAACTGTATCGCGTACATCACATATGTATTCACACCCAACTGAAATGCAATCGAAGTATTTATTTACTCGATATCATTTACACGTAGAAACATATCCTCGTCGACACAATCCATCACACAAAATACCTCCCTTGGGGCCCTAAAAATGGGGCAAAGTAGCGCTCCGCGTGTAATATGCTCCATCGTGATGAACAGGGAACCGGGATTCCATTCTCGTATGGGACAGTCAGTGCGTGTCCTAGGAGCCCAGTTTGGGTGCTGGCACGGCAAATTCGGTCATGCTGCAGAAGATTCTGATTGAGGGGAACCTCTCGGCTGCACCGGTGACATATCTTGCCAGGTAAAGCAGGCTTTGGAGGGACTCTGACTTTGCCTGCGACGGCTTTTCGACGATACCCAGGTTTAGGAGGCATGGACTCGGGGATTGAGAATGCGAGCGCCAGTCGACAGGCAGATAGGGGAGTGTTGCAGTGTGTCACTTGTGACACTCGCCCGAACAATCTGGCGAAAAATCTTGCGGACAACAATGTGGCCACCATTCCAGCGGTGGCATATAAGCCAATTCGCCATCTTGTCCTGGATGAGGGCATGTCGGCACTGGATGAGACTCAGGTCATTGTGAGGGATACCGTGTAAGTTCAAGGCATGCTGTATTGCTGGTAAATCTGCATAGAATACGGAGGTACGCGCGCGCGTGGAATGATGACCAACAAAAATATCTCGGATAATATTCAAAGAGTTTGTAGTGGATATGTTATTCATGGGCAACATAGAAGTGGAAGCACAGTGGCAAGTAGAATCATCATTGCAGGCGCAGCGAGGTAAGTTATCTGGAGTATATAATGAGCATGATTCTATAAATTTGAAAGGGGACGTACCATCATGTGCGGAAGCGTCGACATCGGCAGCAATTTCGGGCCCACTCAAGTTGCAGGGACGAGGAGGAGGAGGAGTAATAGGGGATCCTGTCGATTCTCAGAAAATGATTTAGGAAGGGATGGGAAAGATACCGATGGCAGGAAGGGTAAGATTGATGATACCGGAAGACAGCTGGAACGCAGGCTGCAGTACGGACTCCTGACAATAGTTCATCCAGTCTCGACCAAGAACAAGGTCAAATGGCAGGGGCGAGACAACAAGCACATTCATCTGGAGGAAGAAATCACCCGAGGCGACACAAGGAAGGGTGAGCAGGCCAGAAGCAACAGAGTGAGCCACAGGGATGCCATGCGTTAATACCCAGTCCAGAGATAGCTTAGATTTGTCCGCATGAGGATCGAAGGTCGTAGACAGGGCAATGTTGCGGAAAGTAGCGTTGGCTGGCATGGTGGAGAAAGTGAAGTGCGTGGTGCCAGAGTTATAAGCACTTTTTTTCCTTTTTAGGAAACTGTGTTCCTATGGCCTTTTCCGCGCAATTGGCGTGGTTTCGGAAAACGAACCCCGAACATTTGGAACGATTATGTAATCAATCACATGATCGGTCCGGACATTACGGCGCCTCACCCGAGCCTCGTTGCAGCCTCGTTCAAGTCGCATTTTTGGCCCTCTCCTCTCCCCTCCATCTGCACCATGCCCAAAGCCAGTAAAAGCAAGAAAGCTAGGCAGGACAACCTTTCCAAGGCCACAGCAGCTCTCACTCTGAAGTGATCACAGACTAGTATGGTGGCGGACCGAACTTTGTGACAAGTTTGTGTCCCAATTTGGTAATCGCTACTACCAATCCAGTTTCCAAGAAAAAGTGATGGTAATACTGTAGATAGTAGCAGAAGAACCCAATCTAAAGATCTGCTGGGACAGAAGTTTCAAAAAGTTGATTTTTGGTTTTGCGACTCGGATTCTGCCGTTTTGATTGCGGATCACCCGGGCAGGACATCTGAGGTCTCAATTGGATCGTTCCGGGTCTCCAGGAATTATTTGGGCTGTGCAGCTCAAAGGCAACCCATAGAAACATCCGACGGCAGAGTTGGAGATGTGGCTGTGTAATTACTCGACGGCGGCCCCGCTTATGCACGCAAATGGTGATCTACTCGAGACTGCTATCAACAATTATGGTGATGGCAGAGTCGTCGAATGAGGTCTCAATGGACTCAAAGAGAGCCTGGACAAAAGGATACAAGCACCAATAAGATAGGCGCCATTCGCATCCATCAAGTCACGTGACTACCTAGCGTGACACGGACTGTATCGCCATACAAATTATATAATCATCCCACATCCAGGGGTGCATGCAGGCGGGGGCATTGTGTACAAGTACAATGGTGTTGAAATCAAGAGAAAAGACTAAGAATTGAGGGAGTTATGAGTGTTATACTAAAATCATCATTTTTTGAAAAAAAAATTGATCCGCGCCCTAAGTTCCGCAAATAGCAGTAAATCGTTTCAGATATTACTTTCAATAAAGCTGTAAGGCCGACAAGCGGCAGAGCCCGGTAACGAGTGAACCGACATATCAGACCAAAGCTTATCTTCGCAGCTGAAGAGAAGGAAATACTTACACACTTCATATTAATCACAAGGATCTCTACTCTGTGGACTGCGCTGAGTACTGAGGAATTAAGCACATAAGCACAACAAGCAGAATTGCTCTGCAAAAGACTTACTCTCACCATAATCCACAGAGGATTCACTTCGAACCCTGATGCTACAATATCTTCAATGGAAGAATCCATTTTGAATACACTTATACATCCAGGAACGTGAGTCAAGCAAGAAACATGGCTGGCAATTATCATGTTTCATCGTGCAGGAGGCAAAGCCCATCCGAACTGTATTGAAGGTCAACATGGTTGCGAAGTGGCCCTGCAGGTCACCAATTCCATTGGCGCACCTTTTAATCATTGATTTTTCGACCTTTGTCTCTCCACCTTCACTCCGACATGTAACCGCACTCGGTTGATATCCGGACTTGTACTTAGCCTGTATCTCTTCCTGTGGACCACTAGTCCACCTCGTCTCAGACAGGCAAGCGGCAAGGATGTGCAGATCGGAGGATTTGCAGGTCACGGTGCTTGGAAGGAGACAAAGACAGGAAAATCCCAGCCACCTCCGCACCAGTCAAGACGAGAGAGACATGAATAGTATTCTGAATGTCCACTTGCACTCAAAGACCGCTTTCTACCGAAACCAGAATTATGCCTCTACGAGTTCGGACATCTCACCGGGAAAATTCAAATGTGGGGTCGTAGGACTCTCGGAACTCCTGACCATACCTCATAGAATGCGCAAGTTCTCTAGCCATGATTGAACTGCGCAAATCATTTATGGAGATATTGCTATGTACCACCGAACCTGACACAGTTGCAATGGTGATCCTTAGCACAATCGTCCTGGTTGCAAAGTATACACGTAGTATCCTTGAAATCTTATGCTCTGTACCATTACAGCAGGTTTAATTCATTGGATATGGGGTGTAATGTTGGCGAGAGGACTAATTGATTCTGTCTAGTGGCAAGGATCCACAGCGGGGCAGGGATGAATTTCATGATATTTGCAGACTCATCCGAGGTAGTGGAGGCCCCGAGAGGAATGTATAACTCAGCTTATTTTGTGCACTGGGATAATACCTGACACCAGCCTTTATTATTTGGATTGCACGGTGTAATACCTACCTACCTACGGACCTTATTCTGAAGGAATAACAATTGGATGCTGCTGCCCGAGATGCCCGAGAGAGCACATGCCTGAAGAGAATCAAAGGAGGCTACGGGAAGAATGCAGACCCATCTAACACAAGTAAATTAAGTAGGACCACTGTCCTGTAAGGTTGGTGCACCAGCCTCATTCAACCAAACAGATGGCTGCTCTGAAAAGAGGTGTCCCATATCAGACCAGCTAGTTTTCCGGGCAGTTCCTGGAGTGCAACAAATGCGGGACTACTAGTGCTATGTGTGCACACCTTGTCAAAGGCACTAAACTTGAATTTTCGAGATGGCACTGAGGTTAAGGCTGGGTTGAGGAGAGCGACACAATCGGACGATAGTCTAAGCATAATTATGAATGCAATCATCGGCCTACCTGCCGAACTCATCGAGCCGAGCATTTTTGGTAGGGAGAGATCAACAGATCACTGCTGACGCAAAAACCGCTGACAAAAATGTGATGCACGGCCAAAATCGAAAAATCATGCTCCCTAAGACCCAGTAACTTACGTTATCGGGAATACGGCTGCTCGAGCTTCTTCATAATACCCTCGAGCACTCCCGCTCTGACTCTAAAATCGTCCCCCCGCTGCTTTATGAAGCCCAACACCTTTCTGATTTTGAACAGCTGGGTGGATACATTAATCATAGTAAAGCTGGACAATGCACAACTAACTAACCTTAATGGCTACTGGACTGATTTTCGAGGATTGCATCTGGGTGAACAACTTACTCATGGCGTCCGCTTCCGTTGAAGTCAGGTCTCGAGGCGTCCACTGAATGGCGCCTGATTGATTTTGACGTGACTTCGTGAAGAATGTCTTCTGCAATTTGCAGCGCCAGCCCCTCACTTTCTTCGCCTCGGGAGTCGACGCTGTGAGAGATTAGCAAAATGCTTGGGGCCTTATACAAACAACTCGCCTGGCCTCGAAGTTTTCCTCGAGTTGATCTTCGGCACAAACGAGTTGTGCAGTGTCGTCAAGCAATGCTCAACCAGCTGGGGACGCTCAGCCTCGGAATCTCCAGGAACCAGCGCCCCGATAATGTCGTAGCAATCACGAACTTGAACGCTTGTCTACACAATCTATCAGTCAGCAATAGGGGAAGTCAGAGTTGACGAAACAACGTCGATTCTTGATCGATTCTGACAGATTTTGATTTTGATTCTTGATCGATTCTGAGTCGAGAATCGACCCAGAATCGACACCCGACTCTGACCGCCCCGATTTCTAACTTCGATTCAGCAGCGATTCTGAATATCTCTTCCTTCTAAGACATCCTTTCTCGGGCCTGTATTTATGAAGATTATATAATTTTATTTCCTTACATCATCATCCGCGGCCCTTTTCCGCCGACTCTTTTGACGCGCCGTCTCATGCCTCGTCTGTCATCGCGCCAGGCGCGAGCCCACCACATCCTCCGGGAGTATCTGAGGCTCCATACTGCTCGCCTCAAGCGCCGAATTCGGCGGAAGAACAAGATCAAGCGGATACTTAGACGTGCGGGATATACGGACGAAGAGCAGCAGCTTGCTTGCGCACCTCCCTCTGTGGAGCTCTCACCTCCCTCCTTGGACCTTTCCATAACTATAGACTCGGCTTCCGACTCCCTATCTTCATCTGTGGACTCTGGCTCGGAGGATTCCGACTCGAGCAGTGACACAAGCTCGGGTGACGGCTGGTCAGATCTATTGGGGACCAATTGGCGGGGATCTCAGGCTTCTGAATCATCTGAGGATTCCATCTTCACCTCGGACTCGGACTCGGACAGTGGGGATGCCGACGATGAAATGCCAGAACTGCTGCCGGTGGGCTTTCCGGATTCGGACGATGAGGAGGCAAGCTCCGACTCAGACTCTCGGAGCTCTACCTCCAGCTCTACCTCCTCAGATTCGACGTCTGGACAGGAGGAAGGTGGTGCAGATCAGTGGGACTGGGACAGCATGCAGGCCGATGTCGACATTGAGACACCGCGCAGCAATAATCCTCTCCGATGGGTACACGAAAGCTTGGAGGAGATGTACGCCCAGCGGTACGAGATGCCGCGTAATAGTTTCCCTCGTGCCAGTGGGCCGCCCTTCATGCGCCATGTCCTCACCGATATGAAGGACACACGGGCCGACCTTTTTCGTGGGGAACTCCGTATATCCCCCTACACATTTGATCAGCTTCTCGATACAATTTCCGGTGACCCGGTCTTTACCAACGACTCGCGTAATGGCCAGATGCCAATTGAGGACCAGCTAGCCATCACCCTCTTCCGCTTCGGCCAGGTAATAGATATCATCAAACAACCTTGAGTATTTTTTCTCTCGCTCGTCCCCATCCCGGAAGTCTGGCTCTCGGTCCAAATTGTCAGCTGAGAGGAAAATCAAGGAATCATCTTCGTCCTCGGGAATGATCATTTGTTGGGGCAGCTCAGACTCCGTGGTATCTCGATCTTCGTTAGACACATCAAAATCCGCATCTGAAGTTTCCCGTTGCAGCTCAAGTGAAAAAACATCGCGGGCAATGTCTCTCAACATAGAAGACCACCAGTAAACTTGGTAATCATCTGATGTATAATGATTCTTCCGACCAAGTAAAAAACTTGCAACTTGTTGACCGGTGAGTTCGCGTTTCCCAACCAACGTATTTGTCGCTTTCACCATCATTAAGCGGCTCATTTCGGAGCTGTCAACATTCCCATCGATATCCATCGGTGGATTTTCTTGCAAGCCTTTGATTGAAGCACAGAGAGCCGAGAAGACTATGGAAGTATCCAGCTGCAACTTTATGGTGTAATTTGCCATGTACTCGACCATGGCCATTGCAACGGGCCCAGAGGCAGTTTGTTTGAGGTCAGTGTTGCATCCAAGGCAAAGTGTAGCTGTCGGATTATGCCCATTCAAATGGCCGTTCTCACATCTAATGACAAGATCGCCATCTTCGTCGAAATGTGTCTCAGGAACGAGAGGCCTGGGAAGTTGGAAACGACAGTCATTATCTGGGTCCAAGAGTGCGTGAATTCAGTTGCATTGTGCTCATGAACCAAGCCGGTGGTCTCACATAGATTCCGGTGCTGCTGAGCCCGTTTGAGATCATAGTCTGGAGAATCTGGATTCAACGGGCGGCTCAAAACTGGTAGCTGCTTGGGAGTACCTTCGATGGGAACGTAAGGAACTATGTCTTTCGGAAAGCTCTGACAAATTAAGTTGTCATACCATGCAGTCAATTTCTGCTTAAATTCGGGATCAGAGTTCATTCTTTCTTTCATATCCAGGGGTGAAGCAGGTGCTCCCTCAGTCCAGATGAGAAGATGTCCGTGAAGAGATCCTCTGACTTGAGCTTCAACTGCAGCATACCATCCTTTAACTTTACCAAGGATCCCGATCTTCGAGGCTCTCTTTGTACCGAGGATTATCTCAAAGAATTTAGAAATCATCAAGTGAAAAAACTGAGCTCCAGCAACCGGGTTTTCGGCCAAGGTTTTTGCCCGAGTACTTGGTTCCTTTGCAACATCGTCCAAGGAATCGAATATCTTGTCCAGATCAATTTGCCTTCCAGCTAGAACTTGGGCAATGGGATTATGGGAATCTGCAAAATTGACCGTGGCAAAGAAATGGGGCAATCCATCGCACGCGATTTTGCTATGACACTCTTGCTTCATATTGGCGACGTCTCCAACTGAGCCTGGAATATGATCAGAGACATAGTTGAGGTACTTCATCATATCTGCTGCGGCTTTCTCGCCTTCGGTTTCTGGTTTCGCAAATGAATTTTTCTCCAGCTTGGCTTGGTAGGAATCCATCGATCCTCGGTCGAGTTTCTGCATCAGCCCGTGTATCTTCGGAAACCAAGACCGGTTGACTGCAAGACGGGATTTGAAAGAAGACTGGCGCCGCTGTATGATGTTACTCATAACAAAAATGAAAGATTTATGGACTTGGAAACGATTATCGGCAATGCTCAGCAAGTGTTGAACATGAGGCCGTGTGTCAAGCTCGCGAAATCCGATGTCTGTGCTCAACCTGACATTATTGTTGTCAACCATTCCGACCCCATAAGGGAAAAGAGTTGGAAACAGCCATCCGAATACTCTAGGATTTTTAGAAGTTGACAATGGGGTGCCTCCAGATGGAAATTTGACAAATCCCGATTCTTGCTTCTTCAACTTTCGCAGTGCTTCCAGTTTACGTTGCCTGTAAGTTGACCGTAGATTGTCTACATCCACAAGCGTCGTAGCAGTGAGCTCGAATGTATTGGACCCTTCGAATGACTCAGAATTTGCTTGATCAGAATACGACGTATATGAGGATCCTTGTTTATTTGCGGAATTTGTTCGAAGAAAATCAGTTGTTGCGAGTGGACAATCATGCTCCGGATACTCCTCTAGATTATGAACCACTGAGTCCTTGTCGAGGTCAGAATACAGTGGATTATTCTCGATGAGCCAAAATAGAGCTCTCCGAATGCATTCCCGACGAACCAGGAGTGGAGACTTCCTCAGCATATCGTGGGTGACTTCAGTGTCTGGAGAGCCAACGAGAATAACACATATCTCATCTCTGATCCTGAACAACGGAGCAGGCATGGCAGACACAAATGAACTGGAGTCCTGAGGTAGAATGCAAACATTTCCGCGAGCAGCCATTTGGCCAGAAGGGCCGATCGAGAGTTTGTACATACATTTCGTCGCTCGGGCGCGCGCAATGCATTGTTCTTCCAAGAACGTCAAACAACGAAGTTCATCCGGAACATCGCCAATCCAAAGTCCATTGGCGTAACTGCGAACAGGAATCGAGCGAAACGAATCCTTGACTACAGATGAAAGACATAAATGACAAAGAACATATGTATTATGAAAAATAGACTCCGGTCTGAAACACTGGATTTGCGGCTGACGACAAAGATCGCGCAGCACTTGGACCGCTCTTTGAAGAAGCGAGATATCCAAAGAGTCCACTGATTTCATTTTAACTTCATTTGCAGCCTCGAATTTACCACAGAATGAGCATTCATACCGCTTCAACGAATTAGCGTTGGTCGACTCACGCCATTCACGAACAATTTGATCTTTCTCGCTCTGAGGCAGTATAATTGGGAAAGTAATACCAGCTGCAGACGTCTCAAAGGACAGCCGCGGAACCTTGTTAGTATTGCCAAGTAGGAGAGGGGCTTTTCTTTTCTTGGACTTGGACCGAGGATAGAGAATCATTGCACACTCTTGAACTTCAGCATGTGAAAGGGACATCGGACTAAACCCGGCCTCCGTAGCTTCAGACATGAGTATCAGACATGTTTCTGTACATTGATGGGCAAGAAAATCAGCGCACAGAGCATCAGCACTTTTCCACTTTCCGCTTGATTCTCTTGCACACATATGCCAATGACGGGCAGTCATTTCCCTCAGTACCACAATACTAACACGTGTAAGGGCAAAGAAGCATACAACAGTAATTTTTTCATGGACATTAAGCCGGGCAAAAGGGAGATGGTCGGGTGATGGCACAGAAAATGGTTCGTTTCGAAACAAATTATTCATTGGCAATGGATTCACAATAACATTATCATTGGAGTGTAGGACAGGAGGGTCTGCCACACCTCGCGTACCGGGCGTACACGAGGGGGTCAATACTACATCAGGTCGACCCGAGGACACTGATGAGGAGGACGATGGGTCCACACCGATGTCGCCTCGGAACACTGGTGTAATAGACGATCCTGGGAAAACAGAGATGAACACATGTCAATGGCAATACAAGTCATGACGCACCTATGGATAACGAGGCACTTGATTCTGCACCAAGCGTGTGTCGAAGCTCGAGTGGGCCAGAACTCAGGTGCACGACAAGTTCAGAGGTGGAGTTGGAGGTGGAGTTGGAGACAAACTGGAGCCAGTCCAAGCCGAGCACAAGATCAGAATGCGAGGAAGCAGCCACCAGAATGTCGTTCAGGCGCATAGAGATGAAACAGGTGTTGCACGGAAGGGAGAGGAGACCAGAAGCCCGCGAGTTCCGGGTACGGAGCCTGGAGTTCATTACCCATTCTAGAGAAAGCGCAGAGCGTGCAGCATTGCCGTTGAAGACGGCGGAGACAGGAACATCGCAGAAGGTAGCGAGGGAGGACATGGAGGGCGAAGGAAGAAGTGTCGTTGTCAGGTCGACGTGGCCATTGATGCAGTTGATCTCGGAGGCAGAAATACTCCGAGGCCGACACAGTCGGATGAACACAAAATAAAAATGACACATCAAATAAGAATTTGGGACGCTGAGAACTTGGCTGAACTTCTATACCCAGGAAAAAAATGGGGAAGATGGGCACATTGAACCAGAAACCAAGGCTGAATTAACGGGGAGTCTACTCTGTGAACACTTTCTTATATCCACTTTTTTGTGCCATGACAAAATTGGAATGACGAAATCATGTTTGTCCTTGTGGCAAATGTTGGCGGATAGGCAAGTTCCCCAGGGTAGCCAAACCTAACGGTTCAGCAACTACAGGAATTGTATCTAGAATAATCTACGTGTATCTACTTGAATTGTTCATTAGTAATGATCTTATCAATCAATGCCCGAAGGCCGAGCTGCCTATTAATAATTACAACACCGACTTTCATCCGGTGACATAGCTAAGGCTTGCCCTCTGTCACCCAACTTCCCTGCCGTCCTTGCAACTCCTCAATGCCCCCGGATGGCCAGCTGGTCACGCAGCAAGACCAAGTGTCGAGGACAGGGCTGACTTCAATGAGATGACGCGACGGAGCGAGGTTAGGGCGCTTCCGTGAAGCAGGCAGTGTTGTCAGAGCTGAGGCTCGGAACCCCGGTCGTCCTGGTCTTCTGAAGAGTGCAGATGCCAACTTTCCCCTCCAACTAACGAAACACAAACCTACCATTTTCCTCAACGAGTATTCACGTTATCTGGAAAACCACCGCCATCTTCCGCCTTCAATCAGGACCGTGCATCGTACATTTGAGCGGGCCGGATTGAGTGTCAAATGTGTTCAGAAGATGGCATCAGAGAGAGATCCACTACAGGCCGGCAAATTCCTTCACCGCATCTCCGCTTACCTGGCCCATTATCTCGGGTCGATTGATGAAATGTCCAAGGATGAAGGCTGTGGGGAAGATCACCGGTGGGCGAACGGGTAGAGGTGTATAGTCCCTTTGTGCGCAAGCGTAGATTCTCGGCTCTTTGTGCCATGGCCTTGGACAAGGGCATCATTGCGTCTCGAGTGGTGGAGGGATCATTTGACCGTTGATAAGGCGTGGATCTATACACGCCTGAAATCTTTGTTTTTGCACTAGTATAGCAGACAGCTGTATAACAGATAAGACTAGAGGGTGCTAGCCTAATCCCGGGGCTGAGCATTATAAGCTATTGAAGTGTTGCAAACTAGCATAACTACCCAAACTCAGGCATTATTAACAGTACCTTCACAAATGGGGCCTTCAATAGTGACTCTCAAGAGAGACTAGGGCTGCATGTAAATTCACTCCCTAAATGGTGGCCCCCTACTGTAGTCTGTACTAAGTTACAGGGTCCGAACCGGAAAAATCGGTCATTCCGAGCCTTTCATTTGGCCGGAAATGGCCTCAGATTGCCGAGGCTTTTGCCGCTCGGCAGCTTCGGTTTTAATCGGTCTCCCGACCGATTTGCCATCAGCCTCGGAACGGCGGGGTTGCCTCACAAGTTATTTGTTAAAAGTCTGATGCCAGAGACAAATGATGTGCCATCACGTGATCGATTTACTCAAAATTGACTCTGAGTTTGCTCATCATCAGATATTTGTGCTGTGAGCCTCACATGTGTCCATGCGTGTTCTAAAATGAAAATTGGTATAGACCAGTCTTCCTCTAATTTTTTTTGCAGCTCTGAAGAGGTTGGGGCTGGGAAAAAATTCAGGTTCGAACGCGTTCGAACGCCGCGAGCTCTGGTCTCGCGTTCAGGTTCAAGGTTCAGGCATCCCTTGAACTGAACGCAAGATTCAGGTTCGGCGTTCGGAAAAATCAGTCCTGAACCGAACTGAACCGAACTTTGCCATCTCTAATTTCGGCAAAAGAGTACTGTGGGGGACCGGTGGATGAGGCGGAGTGGACCCGAGAAGAATGATTCTAGTCCAACAGTAAGTATGATAGCAAAAGTATATAAGGGAGTCCATACCTCAGACGTGCATGATAGTGACAACGACTGAGGAAAGAAGCGGACGTGCGTCGTACAGCCTTTTATGTGCTGGCGGCAGTCACGAGTTCGTGATCCGTTGACGGATGCTGTGAGGGAACAGCACTAAGCTCGACACAGCTAGACAGTTCCACATGGAAGAGGTGATTTCCAACACTAAGCCATACGTTGTAATAACCCATACCCTGGACCGTCCACCAACAGGTATGGGTTAAGACAGCTTTGACTGTAGTCCATTCTCATATTGTCGTACTTCGAAGCATACGGGTCCCGGCCCCCGAAGGCGTAGCGTACTTAAAGGGAGTTTAATTCGTTGCGTTCACTCGCACTCATTGCAAGATCCGTCCATCGACAATCAAAGTTGCGTGCGCAGCTGGGTGTATGGAATGTGAGTGACTTCCCCTCTGTTTTTGGCCAGTTTACCACTCAGAGTAGATGATAGTACGTCTGAAGACGAGATGTTGCTGCGTGAAGCATTTGGTCCCTATCCCGAGCTTCAGTTGAGTACGCACGATGTTGAAGTTTGACAAACACCGAGCCATCGCCGAGATCGCCGAGGCGCTTACTCAGCTCGACGCGATGCGCCGCCCTCTCGAATATTCTACCCGACAGTTTCTTACTCATTCTATTATTCAGCTAGTTACTCATCTTCAGGCAGAACTCACTAGAATATTTACAGTACAGTATAAATACTTAGTTTGGTGTCGTAGTAAAACATTGAATTCTAATTCTTTCACCGGTACATTCTCAACAGGTTATGGGCCCCGCCAGCCTGAACTGAAGAAACTCATTATCCCTGCTCTACCACTACACTCACCTCTCAACACATCACTACATCACTCCTCACATTCCTAGCTTACGATGTCGGACAGCAATTCTGCATACCGGATCAAACAGCTCGAGGACGCTCACGGCTATTCAGCTTGGGCAACAAAGATGATTGACGTCTTGACAGATCAGGACCTAGACGACTACATCATCGGCTCCAAGACAGTGGAACCGATAGTTGGGCAGAACGCGTCTGCGCAAGCTGTGGCTGCACACGCGGAGTGGAAGAAGAAACAGCGGAAGGCATTATCCGCCATTCGTTTGCGCGTAGGCGACGGCCCGATGGCATACGTCCAGACGGCTACGACCGCCGTAGATGCGTGGACGAAGCTCGCGCGTGTTTATCAGCCCAAAGGGGCAATCTCCATCATTCGGCTCCGTCGGCAACTCTTTCGCACTGCCTGTGTGGAGGGGGAGGACGTCGAGCACCACATTCGGAATCTGACACAAATACGGAGCACACTCGAAGGATTCAGCAGCACCATCGACGAGGCAGAGTTTGCAATAACTCTTCTCACATCCTTACCAGACTCATGGGATAATTGGGTCGGAGGAATTGACTTAGCGACAATCAAAAGCTCAGACGACATCATCGCACGCATTCTGCAGCAGGCAGGACGCTCCCACGCCAGGCCGGACGCTGACGACGAGACAGCTACGGCGTTGCCCGCGCTTGGCGGCTCGGGAAATAAACATTCCCACGGTTGTTGGAACTGCGGTCGGCCCGGACACCCAGAGAACGAGTGCCGCGACAAGCAGAACGGGATCACTTACACGGATCAGCAGAAACAGGAAAACTACGCCCGCACCACGCGTAACAGTAAACGCAACGGTGGCCCGGGATCATCAGCATCAGACTCGGCAAATCTGGCTCGAGAGCACTCGCCGGATATTGCATTTATGGCTCTCGGGGAGGACCAGGAACTCACCCGAAAATCTTGGTTGCTTGACAGCGCAGCCAGTGTTCACATCACCAACGACAAATCACTCTTCCACACGTACACGCCGCTTGACAGCCATACCGTCGTCGGAATCGAGAAGATAGCCGCACTCGGACAAGGATCAGTCCAGTTGAAATTCAAAGTAGGAACCAGGCTCACCACCGTGACGCTTGCGCGTGTCCTCTACATCCCATCATCCCCGCACAACCTTTTATCACTCGGCAAACTCCATCGCGCAGGCTATGGCCTCGAATTCCCATTCGGATCAAACGACGTGATTATCTCGAAGAACGGATCACGGCTAGCACACTGCCGAAATATCGGAGACGTTTACGCACTCGGCAATGTAACGCCAGTCCACGGAAACCTCACAGACGACGACGACGACTACAGGTATCAGCCAGCTGTACCCACAGGATCAACATCGAGCAAGGGGGAGAATCAATCTCCGGCCAATGGTGCGCCTCTCACGGTCACTCCGCAGGCCCATTCGGCACCATCTCCGGCGCGTATCAACGCCCAGAGACCCCCAGTCCTACCATCCCAATGGCACCGCTCACATCGATTTCATCGCACGCACCGACCCCGGAGCAAACATCACCACAGCCCAAAGCTCCGCGCAATATTGACAGCTCCATCTCCACCGAGAATATTATTCTGGGGCCTCGCACACGAAAATACGCGAAGCCCGGACATTCATTCATTGCCATAGAAACAACACCGGCACAGGAACCTCTCACGGAGGTACAGTTCACCACTGCGCATCAGACAAACTCACGATGACTCGAGTTTGAGGGGAGTGTTGAAGTTTGACAAACACCGAGCCATCGCCGAGATCGCCGAGGCGCTTACTCAGCTCGACGCGATGCGCCGCCCTCTCGAATATTCTACCCGACAGTTTCTTACTCATTCTATTATTCAGCTAGTTACTCATCTTCAGGCAGAACTCACTAGAATATTTACAGTACAGTATAAATACTTAGTTTGGTGTCGTAGTAAAACATTGAATTCTAATTCTTTCACCGGTACATTTTCAACACACGAGTCCAGGTGAGGACATTAATGGTATGGGTGTGGCGGGCTATCTGACAACGATCTGATTTCTAGCGATCCTTCTTCATTTTTGCCCCCGTTATTGTTGTTCCAGTTCTTTGACCCGGTGGCCAAACCAAATATCTGGTCCCTTACTCTTGAAGAAAAAAATTGCTATCAGGATACTAGATGTGATGTCATTTATTCCACCAAGCCAGAGTTTACCGGTGAGGCACTGAACCCCAGATACGCGGACTGTCAGTGTTTTTGGTGTTTGCAATGGGCATGTAGGCTCTGTTATATCAGTGGATTGGAATACTACTACTTTTACTCATTCTTCTTGTACTGTACGCACTTGCATATTTCCACTGTATGTAAAACTATTTGAATTTTGAAAGAGTCCGGTAATTCCGAGTAGGGATGGACACGGGTACGGGTTCGGGTATAAATCAGTCAACCCGGACCCGAACCCGGAAAACCCGAACCCGAACCCGCGGGTCCACGGGTCGTCCACGGGTTGTCCGAATTGATCGGATCACGCTGGCCGAAGCCTGCCGAGAAGGTTCAACACCTTCAAAACATGAAATATTTTCACTAATTGAGGTTTTTAAATGCATTGGGTGCTTAACGAAAGCTTGGGAGTACCATTGATTGCTGGTAGCCATGTCCAGCTGCCTTAAAATAGGTTAAATTCAATAATAAAATCAATATTCGCAGACCCGCGGTGTACCCGTGGGTTTCGGGTCCACTAAAATTGAAACCCGTACCCGTACCCGGGCCGACCCGACCCGAAAACCCGCCGGGTTGACCCGTACCCGTGTCCTTCCCTAAGATTCATCTCTTGTGTCGTGATTTGAAGGTTGTGTGGGATGTTGTATGGCTCAAAAACAATTATTTGGATGGCGGAGGGCACACCGTCCTCGTAATTGAGGCATGGCACCCGGAGCACGTGAACAGTGGACTTGAACAAGCAGAATATAGGTACAGCTCAGGCTCTGTGTATTTGTGTGATCTATGATTGAATAAGCTGAAAAACTACCCATTATCATTCTATTGAGTGTCCTGGAGGAGTCCACGGCTCGGATTTGCTCTTGTACTCCCTGTACAGCACCGCGAGACAACTCGATCACAACGATTCTGGGCACGTGACCGCGCTTGTCCATTGGGACGTGTCGCGTCGCCGGACGGGAATGCACAGAGCTGATCTGAGGCATGTAATCTCTCGAAAACACTTCAAAGTCAGAATATTGACAATTGGTTCACTCGCTGGAGGATAGAGCACACATGATCGGAGGCGTCTGACCAGATGGACAAGCGGAACTCCTCCAAACGAGTACGACCCGCCTCCTTCATGATCTTTGTCAGCCGATGTGCTGCAGGAATATCGGACTCCGCAGCTTTCTTCGAACGTCGCCATTTGAGTTGGCGGGGAGAAGGGAGTTTAGGTATGACTTGAGTCGGAAGACGAGGGGAACGGTGCTGCCGAAAATGAGTGTTTTATCGCTGTTTTTAAGGACCCAGTCGATCTCGGGGAAAAGCCTTCCGTCGATGCCCGAGTATAGCCGGCAGAATAGGATCTGGATGTCGTGGCGGGCTTTTGAGCGACGTATAAGATGATACTCTCCTCGGTTCACACCCAAGAGCGCAAAAATGGTGTCCTGGACTTTGGGGTCGCCGAGGAGTGTGGCCGTAAGACCGATGATAGGGATCCCCGGGCGAAACCGTGAACGCATGTGGCCGATCTGTGCGAAAGGCTTTCGAAATGTAAGGCCCCAGTAAACAAGCAAATGGATCTCGTCCACTCCGAGAGCGCAGACTCGGTCATAAAAGGGCTCAAACGCGAGTAGATCACGGAACCCTTTCGAGATGAGCTGTTCGGGGCCAAGGATTAACATGGAAATGCCCTCTCGGGCGCTGTTCCAGAGGTCGATGTTGCAGAGCCGAGATGCGGCAACAGTGTCCGAATTTATGGTAAGTGCCGCAACACCTATTTTGCCATATTCTCCTGCTTCAGACAAGAGTTAGCTACGCAATTAACTGCTTTAAAGTAGTAGGCATACCATCTGTTGTTCAATTGAGTTGGTAGGACACACTACCACCTCAACATCAGGCTTGTAAGTAGTTTGGCCCACGTCTGAGGCTGGATTTCTCAGCTCAAGTCCCTTTCCCGCGGTACCCGTGTGCGAAAGGCATCGCCTCTTTGCTGCCGTATGTTCCTGCTTATCTCGTGCTCGTCTTGTACTCATATTACCTAGATATCTGGTCCCTTTCACCGCCAACACCTATCGCACGTGTACAAAGACCGCGAAGTCACTGGAAGAGTTCGCGGCATACAGTATGCACTGACCGGTGGTGCGTGTCCATTTCTTCCGAGTCCTCTATCTCAACCGCTTCTGAAGACCGTGGCCGCCTCTACTTTCACCAAATCCTCCGCTTCAAGGCGGCGCACGAAGAGGCGGTGACCACCGAAATAGTCATTAGTTATGCGCCCGTGCAATATTATTCATTTTTCCCCTTTTTTTGTCCCCGAATATGAAGCATTATTAAATCCTAAAGAAATATGTATCGCTACATATGAATATATAGGCTACAGGTCTATGAAACTATGAAACTATGTACCTACAGCGCACAGCTATACCGACTACAGAATACTATATATTTTTGGGTGCAAGCTACAGCGCGCTATATAATAGGGGTCAAGCGATAGCGCTATGCGAACTATACGGACGACATAGGCCTCCATAGCCTGTGGGATTTTTCCAGATGAAGGTCGTTCGCGCTGTGCGCGGTATCATGGACTTCATTTATTATGCTCATTTCGAAACTCACACCGACATGTCTCTGGTCAAACTCGAGGACACTTGGAAGCTCTTCCACGCCAACAAGGACGTGTTTGTGACTCTGGAAATCCGTGAGCACTTCAATATACCAAAAATTCACTCGATGCAGCACTATGTCGCTGGGCACCGCGGACGGATACAACACCGAGCTTTCGGAGCGCCTGCACATCGACTGCGCCAAACTCGGTTATGCCGCCTCCAGCAAAAAGGAGTACATCCGGCAAATGACGACCTGGCTCATGCGCCGCGAAGCTATTCACCGTTTCGCATTGTACCTTCAATGGGCTATTCCCGGCTATCTGGCCGAGCTGGAAGCCCTCGATGATAACGCCGAGCCCACGGATTCTGATTCTGATTCCGATGACGATGACGAGCGGGAGAACGATAATTCCGCGTCCGGGTCTGCCCCGCCTTACACCATCGCAAAAAGAGCCCCTTTCCCGCGTGTTACCGTTGCGTCTCTGGAGGAAGAGTATGGCGCCGCCAATTTCCTCACCCACCTCGAGAATTTCCTACGTGGAGAGGATCTTCTTCCTCGTCGGTTTTACGACGATTGCCGGGTCCACTGGAAACTTTGCGGATGGGCAGAGGGATGGTGTCCTTGCGATAGCAATCATGACGATGATGGACAGGAATAGGTATCCAGTCTTGCCAGATCCGGTTGGTGTGCCAGCGACGAGGTCTACACCGTCGAGAACCTTGCAAATGCCGTCCATTTGGTAGTGATGCGGCTCGAAAGTGGGCAGAGCAGTGAGGAGGATTTTGCGGACCAATGCAAAGCCTGATTCAGAGTAAAACTTGAAGGCAGTGCATAGATGGGATAGCAGGAGGAGTATGAGCATGAGAACGGGTACTGCGCCAGCCATTGGCGCGCGAACGGCTGGACGTGTGGTCAAAAAATGGTCGTGTTTGTTGTACACGTGACTACGGAAAGTGCCGAAGCGCGACCTACGGCTTACACATGACAACTAAAACTAGACTAGAAAATCGGGGTGAAATTAGGCCAGGTATCCGGTGTACAAAAGTAGCGGTGACTAATAATTGGCAGACAAAATCTCCACGATCCGGGGCAACTTCCACCCGGACAGGAATCGGGGTATCGGCCTATTTCGGGGGCTAGCCTCGAAAGGGAAAATTAGGGGTCCTCTAACAGCGAGCGCTCGATTCTCAGTAACTTAAAAACCGTGTGCAAAATTGACCGCTCGCTGTCAGCCTGTAGGCATCACTGACCTCAATTGAGCACTCGCTGTCAGGCCACTGACCTGCTTTTATTACTCTCAGCTTCTCGCTGATCGAAACAGAGCGCCGGCATTCAGCGCTCGCTGTCAGCCTCTTCCACGGGCTCCTGATTATTTCTCCAAAAATGCCCTGATTCTTCTTTTTACACTCGCCTTATGATTGCAGTCAGAACTTCGTGACAAACTTTGGGAATTGCTACTGTTGCCTCAGTTTTGTATGAGACATTGAGGTGTTGCGTAAATAGCACCACAAGAAGCCCCTTTATAGATCCCCCGGAGCAAAAGTCCCAAAAGTTATAGCCCGAGGTCCCGTTTTGCCGTTCAACATTGAACACATTCGAGCCAGTGCTGCCAACGAAGCTGCTACGTCCAGATATAATTCTACTCCAGCTCCCGATCCGTCCTCTAAACCCGATGACTCAATCCCTTTCCAGAACATTGTCATCACGGACATTGACTGTCATGCATCTTCAAATGAATTACGTGCTGCAGCTCTCCGTCATGTTCAGAAAAATGGAGGTGGTTACATTCAAATTCCACATGACAGAATGAATATAGGCAGGACAGTTTATTTCCTTTGATGTCGTATGGTATTCGCGGGCCCAATGACTCGAGACGAACTGTCCATGAAGCTTCATATGAAACAATCCAGTTATTGCTGCTCGATTTTTCAATATATGTATACATGAAAGCTTTCATTTCCGCACTTCTTGGTTACGATCCCGAACAGAAAGACCTGTAAGGTGGAATTCTTGGAATTATTAATGCCTATTATGGCTGCGTCGAAGCTCAAGGTCGAGGTACACTTCACTGTCACATGCTGGTATGGGTCGAGGGTGGCTTAAACCCGAATGAAATTAAAAAACGTGTGGTGGCGGATCAGTCAGATGTTGAGTTTGGCGTGGGTCTTAGAGTCATACGAGGTCATACGTCGGCGACATTCGCGTTTCTCCATCAACGCGTGCCCACGTTGGTGCCTTCTTTCGACAACTTATCTTCGACGCGTCTGATTTAATATACACCCTCACCTTCGCACCTACTCCAAGAGAACGAAGATCGATTGCTCAGTCCTGGTCCATGGGCGTGGGGGCCTCACGTGTCGACATGCCTAAGAAAGCAACCGATGTTTGAGGCTGGATCGGCCCCCTTTAATTCTGCGGTTGGCCGTGCTTCTTTCCCCAGCGGGTTTCGTTCTTTTGCCTTGTGCAGAACTCTCTCTCTCTTGCTAAATCGAAGCCATGAAGCGAGATCTATTGCCTTCCAAGATCTGTGTGATAGATATCCTATCGCCGATTTCCTTTCCAGAAGCAGGCTCTGCCGTATTCGATCAGACACTGTCTGGATATTTCTCTCTTTGTCTCTGAACACGTTTCTTCGAACATTATAAACAGCTAGCTCTCCAAAACGAATGGTCTCCAAAGTTCTAGTCTTCGAAACAAAAGCTGCACTCGTCTCGTATCCCGCTGCACTTGCAGTCCCGCTATTTTGGCTATGAATCCATTCCCTGTGAGTGCGGCCGGGTGAATCAATCGGACTCATAACTTTTTGTCTCTCCAGAATGGGACTCGAATTTTCTACTGGAACGGTGCCGGGCAGACTGTGTACGGAACAGTACAGCGGGCTTCCCGTATGCCCGACGTCGGTGCGCCTATGTTAGTCCTATACATACAATGACAATTATCTGCTAGGGGACTGTGGTTTTGGAAATTCGCGAGGACAGCGGCAGGACTGTTAGCTTGCCGTAAGCCCTTGCGTCCAGAAATCAAGCTTCTGTGTTTACTCAAATTTCTTTCTCCTTTCTTTTCAGTGCATCCACTGTATCAAAAGTAACCTAGACAGGGCCTCACTCTTGTGTACTTATTCTTCACGGACCTCTACCCATCCGTGACATGTAACTAAGATGCACCTATCTCCATTTTCACGACTCTGTACCTGGGGTCATTTTGTGCCCTAAATCTAGAAACACCTCATGTTTGTCGATCCGATAGATCCACCAGACAATCAAAAATTAGCAAAGGTGACCTGTCATTCCCTCCGAAGTGCCAAGTTACGGGCTCAAGAATCACTCGCAGATACTACATTTGGTTCTTTTCTTCTCTGTGCCAGATACGCAAATCCGATGAGGAGCCGCGCCGCTGCGCCAGATGCCAGTCTTACGACGGGCACCTCGCGCACGCATGCAAGTCGGCCGCGAACGTATGTGGGCGATGTGCGGCGGATCACCGCACTGCAGACTGTATGGCGACGGAAGCCCACTTCCGTTGCGGCCATTGCAGGGTGAGTGGGCATGGCGCGGTAAGCCGCGAGTGCCCGGCGTTTGTGAAAGAGCAAGGCAGGAAGAGAGCGCGGGACCCAACGGCGGGGTACCGCTACCTCCCCGCCTTCGATCCGCGTACCTGGGCCACCAGCGCGACGACGATGCCGAGCGAAGGCGCGGATGCGTTATTTTGGTGGTGTTTAGCCGATTCGCACCATAGTCTCTCTAGGACAGACATTCTATAAAATTTGCGGTCGTACCTCGCGTTATAGAGTCTGTTAGTTACCGCGTCAACTAAGCGGCGTCCAGCTTCATTATATAATGATGTGATATCTCCGAGATACACCACCAAACAGCTCATTTATTTTCACGCATCTCCACCTCACTCGACGCGTATCCCCGCTATCTGACCCGACCCAATGGCGAAAGACTCCTCTAGAATGGGTCTAGTCCCCCCTGATACCTTAAGAAGGTGAATTGGAACAACGAGGTAAAATACTAAATAAATGCTGACTCAGAAAATACTCCACATGTCGTCATAAAATGGTGCTTTTCCGAATGTTCCCCCACACCCCTCAATTGTCGAAAAAAATCATGGACCTCGCCAAAGGAACGAGTCCATAATGGGCAGAGCAATATCACAAAAGGTGTATTGGTTGGAACAGAACAAAGCTCATAACTCTGGAGCCAGGAATCGGATTGACACAAGAGTCGGACCGTTCGAAAGCTATAACATGCTCTTAAATTTGTGTCGATCTCCATAGCAGCATGTACGGCTACCGCAGTGCGATAGAATTTTGAAAATTTCTGGTGCCTGGATGCCAACGGCGACCCAGATCAATAGCAACAAATACTGGTAAGCTGGACAAATCCGGCCTCAAATCCCTCAAAATTTTGGCCTCAAATCCGCTATATCCGGACCGAAAAATCGCAAATTTTCGCCCTGAAATCCGCTATTTTCCGGACCTAGCTTATAGGGAGCTTTCCGGGGCCTGCTTGAGTACATCGGGAAGAGCGGGAATCGGCCGTTTACGAGCTGAGACACAGGGATGGCCTAAGAAATTGAAAAACGAGCGTGAGGCAGCGTTGATGCAGGAGCAACGCCAGATGATACTCGAAGGTGGGTATCATCCACGCACCCCTGAAACCCCTCTCAAGCCCCCCTCGCAAAAGCAAAAACATGGTACCTGAAATTGACTCGAACACAGAGAAAAATCCCTCTCAACCCGTCGACGGCCGTCAATGGCTGTACTTTGACAGGACGGGACGGAAAATTGCCGTCCCGTAGCCGTCCTGTTTATTTCGTCGGAGAATCGCTCGATGGGACGGGACGGCATGCCATTGACGGCACCCGTCACACCCGTCTTTACGGGACGGTGGGCAGCAGTGTTGGCTTCAGCTTTAAGGCCTTAATTTGATTAAGGGTTATCAAGGCCTTAACTGTTAATTAAGGCTTAACAGTCTGGACGACGCTGTTAAGGCTTAAAGGTCCGGGCCCCCCCATCCCCAACCAACTCCTCTCCAGTTTCCTCCTCCTCATCCTCCGCGTCTTCCCAGTCCATCCCATCCAACTCTTGACAGATCTGGGCCTCCCTCACCTCCATCTCCACCTGAGCCGCCACGACCTCCTCCAACTCCACCCGGAGGCGCTCCAGGTGTTCCTGCGCCTGTTGCTCTCTCCTCTGCCGATTTTGCTGGTGCCGGTTGTCTTCAAGTTCTCCGGACATTGCTGTCCTCTTGCCCTTCTGGTTGCCGTCGGAGCCTTCCTGGTCATGGCCACCGTGGTTGGGGTTGTATCCGGGTGCGTAGGGGGGCATTTGAGTATTGTGGTGGTGGTGGAGCAGAAGATTTGAGTGCACCCCTGCGTTTGAGGCTGATTCCGCCTGTTGTCTGTTTGTCCGAATGCAGACACCAACCACTTTTTTGATGGCACGTGTGCGCTTCAGTGGTCCGTGCGTGGGCTGAACATTAGGGCAGGTGTCTCGGCAACGGACTTAGTGATATTTCAACGATGGTTCATTTCTTGTCTTTGCTGTGGGCCGAACTATTGCACTTGTGGTGTACCTCAGTATCATCTGGGATGGTTTCCGCTCTTTCTTACCCACAAACAAGACATCCCCATTTCGTCGCACCCAGGTAAGGTAACCTTGGAAAACCGAACAATGTGGCTAATTTGGTGATCTTACCCCAGGTCAAGGCACTCTGGCACAAGTTGTTGTGCGCGAGCAAATGTCCCATCCGTGAACTCGGAAACCTAGAAATAGATCGTAAATCCGAAGCAGGTGAAAATTCGTGAGTTGAGGTGAAGAATACATGAGAACCACAGTATGTGTTTTGTTCGTGGTCAGTTATCGAAATACTTAATAAATACCTAGCAGGTTTGCTCGGGACACACGCTGTCAACCAAGCAGGCGTGGGAAACGATCACGAAGGCCTTAGACTGCCCTTCGACCGAAGGCCTTCACCCTTCGGAAGGCCTTCAGGATCCCGAGAGCCGGATTTGAAGGCCTTCGGGCGAACACTGTGTTAAGCACGCTATTCCGCAACCGTACTGCCTACCCAGTATACCTCACAATTGGTAATATCCCAAAGGACATCCGTCGAAAGCCATCGCGCCAAGCTCAGATCTTGCTTGCGTACCTGCCGACATCGAAGCTGGAGCACATCACCAACAAATCTTCACGTCGACGGGTTCTTGCAAATCTTTTTCATGCATGCATGTCCAAGATTATGGAGCCCTTGAAGACAGCAGGTGTTGATGGAATGACCGTCGTCAGCGGCGATGGAGCAGCTCGGCGAGGACATCCTATCCTTGCGGCATATGTTGGTGACTACCCAGAACAGGTCCTCGTGACATGCGTGAAGAACATGGACTGCCCAGAATGTCCCGAGACAGCAAAGGGACTGGGGGCGTCACCTGTCGAAGGGGAGCCAGAGTTCCGTGACCTTGGTGCGGTCCTTGATGCCCTTGCCGCCTTCGATGATGATCCTGCGGAGTTTGTGAAGAAGTGTCAGGCCGCCGGAATTAAGCCGGTTATACATCCGTTTTGGGAAGACCTTCCCTACGTCGATATATTCAAGTCCATTACCCCCGACTTCCTTCATCAGCTTTACCAGGGTGTGATGAAGCACCTCAAAGCCTGGATCATCGAGGCCCTCGGTGCCGCTGAAATCGATGCTCGATGCCGACGCCTTCCACCCAATCATAATATTCGGATATTTATGAATGGCATCAGCCATATCTCACGCGTAACTGGTCAAGAGCATGACCAGATGTGTCGTTTCCTCCTCGGCATCGTTATCGACATCCCTCTTCCGGATAATCTATCCAATGTTCGCTTGATCCGGTCCATCCGTGCACTGCTTGATTTTCTTTATCTGGCGCAATACCCAATCCATTCGGATAAAACTCTGGCCCAATTGGATGATGCCTTGAATCGATTCCACGACAACAAGGATATCTTTGTGGATCTGGGCATCCGAACGAACTTCAACCTTCCGAAGCTTCATTTTCTCCGCCACTATAAGCTCTTGATCACTCGTTTTGGAACAACGGATAACTTTAACACAGAATACACAGAGCGGCTCCACATCGACCTTGCCAAGGATGCTTACCGTGCCACGAACCACAAGGACGAGTATCCCCAGATGACGCAGTGGCTTGAGCGGAAAGAGAAGATCTTACTCCATGCTAAATTTATCCAATGGCGACAGTTGGGTCAGCCCTCGACGCCCACTGTACCACCCGGAATCGAATATTCCCGTTCTCTCAAAATGACCAAGCATCCAAGCCAGAAATCTGTATCATTCAATACACTGGTACAAGACTATGGAGCGACGTATTTCAGGGATGCGATTGCCCGCTATGTTGTTGCCACAAATAACCCCGGTTTTTCGGCCCGGGAAGTCGAAACTTACTCTTCGAATCTTTCGATGCCATTCCGTGCGGTGCCTGTCTACCACAAAATCAAGTATGTAACAGAGAGCCTTCCTGATGTTATCGTCGACTCGGTTCACGTCAAGCCAGCAGGCAAAAATTCTCGGGGGGCACATGTTCCAGCTCGGTTTGACACAGTCCTGGTAAATGATGGGGATGGGAAGGACACAAGTGTTGACGGTAAGTTCTTGTTTTCATCTATGAAAATCTACTCAAGAATCTCCTATTGACAGGTTATCGTGTAGGGCAGGTCAGGGTCATATTTTCAATCCCCGAGAAATCCATCGAGAAGATCTTCAAAGCCGGTGTGAATGTTCCAAAGTACCTGGTGTACGTGGAATGGTTCACTGCTTTCAAATCACAGCCCGAGCCCAATCATCTCATGTACAAAATTTCGCGTCTTGAGAAGCACGGTGCCCGCGTATCCAGCATCATCTCAATTGACAATATTCGTCGGAGTGTTCATTTATTCCCTAAGTTCGGGAGGGTAGCACCACGTGAATGGACAAGTAGTGATGTCCTAGAGAAATGTCCTACATTTTTTGTTAGTTGTTTCACAGACAGACACAGCTACGTCACAATATATTGAAGTTTTTGTTGACTTCCTGTCTCCACGTGATCGTGTTCCGGGAACATCATCCTAAGTTCTGCAAAGAGCTGTAACTCTTGATTATATCTCAGATAGAAGAAGTATGTGCAGTGAGACAAATGAATAAAACAATAGGCCGGCTGACTGCGCGAATTTTTTAGATACGGAGGGCACTGGGATCAACTAGGGTCATGGAAAACCCATCTTTCCCACGCGAAATTCGAGGAGTTTAGGGGTTTACATATACTATTTTGGGGTATCGTTCAAGGTCCTGCTATCAGGCTCCCGGCCTCTGTCTATAATTGTTCCTGCTCCAACGAAAACCCCTGCTCTCTTTCTCGCTCGCACATCCAAATCTCTGGCATGCTCAAGTCGCCCCAGAAGAGGTGTATCTGGCCGGGGTGAAGATATTTTATCCTCGACCTGAGTCCATTTAAGAAATCCATGGAAGTGTGATTGCACAGATAAGCATTCTATTTCCCAATCATCCATGTAGTCGGTCTCTTCTGAGGGAGGAAGTGAGGGGAGCGGTTTATTTAGAATATCGTAATAGTTTTGGGGTGTCTCTCTTGGCGAGACACTGGCAGTTTCAGCCTTGAGGAGGAGGACTTCTATGTCTTTGAATAACACTGCGTCAGACTGGGAAGAATTATCCCCTTTGCATTGCTTCTGTTGCATGAGAGAATATTGAGGATATGTTAAAGAGTGGGTGCAGGTGACTGAACAGAGATTACCTATAGACCTGGCTAGCTCGATAAATATATTAAACATGTCGTCGGCCAGCGTTAAGATCCCGGTGAGTTGCTGCATTGCAGAGGAGGCGCACTTCCCTGAAGAGGTCTAAGCCGTCTGCCATTCCCATTCCCGTTGGCATTTTGGTGGTCAACGGGGTCTCCGTGCTCCTCGGTCGTCTCATTACATGGTCGTCTCATTACATGGCTGGAGGAGCTGGACGAGACGAGCACAGTAACCATATGACGATTGCTTATAATCTCGGCTCCAGATGTTTGGGTGTGCCGCTCGCTGCGCTCGCGAGGCGGACCACCGGACCGCTCGGAATGATCCGAGGCAGAGGTTTTGATGAAAAAGAGATGCGGAAGTGCACAGTTATAGGGCAGTGTTCCGCAATCTTTTCTCATCAAAACGTCTGCCTCGGATCATTCCGAGCGGTCCGGTGATCCGCCGCGCGTCTGCCTCGCGAGCGCAGCGAGCGAACTGCCCTATAATGTCGGGAACGAGACTAGATTGCTTAAGCAGTGGCTGTCTCAACAGATAACCCTGTTCAATCTCTACTCTGCTTAAACCAGTCGCTGCACCACCGGCTCTAGCCCAGCGAGCGAGCAGGTGCGACTCAGATTAACGATGGTTTAAGCACGGATCAACATGTTTACACAGTGTTCAAATGGTGTTCAAGCAGAGTTCAAACAGAGTTCAAACAGCGCCCAAAAAGCTGAATTCTAAGAGAGGCCCCCGCGGGGTTCGAACCAGCGACCGCTACAAAGTCATTCGAAAGCAAGAGTCGTAACCACTGAGCCAACAAGAACTGATGGTGCAGCTTAAATCATCCTGGAAATGGCCTTTCCTTGGGCCCACTTATTGTCAGGATTTCACAAGTCCAAACTTGTCTTCGATAGACATAGGACAGCAGGTCTTATACATGACACTGCTTGTCCCGGGGATTCTCTCATATCAAGATGTCCTGGGCCACGTTGAGCCTCTATTTAGCTATCAAGCTGAACAAGGACGGTACCACAGAAAATTTTGAGGGGAGCCATTATCCACTTCAGTGTGATTTATCTGTTGCTGCTGCCTCAAGGGGTACCCACAAAAAAAACCAGCTACACAGGGTCGAAAAACTGGATTAAGGCAACTTTGGGACATACTACTGTACTATTTCGACCATAGGTTCACGCCATGTCACCCGTCACCTACCAAGTTCATTTTTCCTAAGTTCATTCCTCGGCAATCACATCAAAATTCCCATAAAAGGCAGTCCGGCGAATGCCGGAGATAAAATTTTGGTGTTTTTGAGCCTATTTGGGCCTGAAAACTCGACTGTCACCCGATTTTTTTTTCCTTTTTGAGCTGTTTTTGATCATTTCAGCCAGAACAGCTGTTCTGACCTCAATTCTCAACGTACGTTTCTGAAAACTATATGAGCAGAATTACACGACAATTCCGCAGGGCATGACGTCCTCAGAATCTTTTCATACCGCCGGTAGTAATTATAATATATTATTTTGTGTGTTTTGCGGAGATCATCTCTAGTGTCGTGATTTGAAGGTTGTGTGGGATGTTGTATGGCTCTAAAAACAATTGTTTGGATGGCGGAGGGCACACCGTCCTCGTAATTGAGGCATGGCACCCGGAGCGCGTGAATAGTGGACTTGAACAAGCAGAATATACGTACAGCTCAGGCTCTGTGTATTTGTGTGATCTATGATTGAATGAGCTAAGAAACTACCCATTATCATTCTATTGAGTGTTCTGGAGGAGTCCCACGGCTCGGATTTGCTCTTGTACTCCCTGTACAGCACCGCGAGACAACTCGATCACAACGATTCCGGGCACGTGACCACGCTTGTGATCACATTGGGACGTGTCGCGTCGCCGGACGGGGATGCACAGAGCTGATCTGAGGCGTGTAATCTCTCAAAAACACTTCAAAGTCAGAATATTGACAATTGGTTCACTCGCTGGAGGATAGAGCACACAGATATATAAGGCCTAGACTGTAGGAATATTTCACAGCTTCAATTCCACTGTTCACGCGCTCCGGGTGCCATACCTCAATTACGAGGACGATGTGCCCTCCACCATTCAAATAAGTGTTTTTAGAGCCATACAACATCCCACACAACCTTCAAATCACGACACAAGAGATGATCTCCGCAAAACATGCAAAACAATATATTATAATTACTACCGGCGGTATGAAAAGATTCTGAGGACGTCATGCCCTGCGGAATTGTCGTGTGATTCTGCTCATATAGTTTTCAGAAACGTACGTTGAGAATTGAGGTCAGAACAGCTGTTCTGGCTGAAATGATCAAAAACAGCTCAAAAAGGAAAAAAAAATCGGCCGCGCCCTAAGTTCCGCAAAGAGCTGTAAAACTGGTTCTCAGGAGCTTGAAGGTCTTTGAAGGTTTAAGCCCTTAAATTTAAGGGCAAATGAAGGCCTTAAAAGTATTTTCCCACGCCTTTTTGGGTGATTGCACTTTATATTCTCGTCACAACCTGAATGCATTTTGAGCATGATACTTATCATCAGAGTCAATCTCTATGGCCCTGTCAAATGGAATGTGTTGCAATGAGATCACCAGATGGAAGCCGAAAAGGCAGAAATAGCACCAGATGGAAGGCGAAAAGCCCTGTCACATTGTCACACCATGACTAAATATGTGACAGAGTACAAATAAGGACCCTATCCATCATCCCTTCGCTCCCTCTCCCACTACTACCTGCTTCTCTCCACGGCGCCACTCTCCCTCTGCCTACGTGTTATGTCCTCTCAATGCACAATTCTCTTCAAGATTCGAAGCTCAATATCTCAGCCGATCAGATCGATCAAATCGATCAGACCTTACTTATCAAGACCCGGACTGTTCCTCCCAAGTTCCTCCAGGACCCCCGATAATAGGCGTGAAGGCCTGGTCCGTGTCCGGACAAAAAATTTGGGTTTTGAGCCTCCAAGTTAGGCCCTGTCCGGACAAAAAATTGGGTCGGGGGCAAAATTCTTAGGTCCCTGTCCGGACAAAAATCCCCGGTCTAGGAGCCATCTCAGATATACTTTCAAATGGCTTCGGTGGCTCAACGGTCTGTGTCACGACCTTGGGCGTGCTTGATTTTTTTCGAATCCGCTGGCCACCGTTTTATTATGCGAGTCGGTCTTAGTCGGCCCGACAAGCCACAGCCACACACTTACAATCAATTTCATCTTTTATTTTTCCGCCGCCCTCACACACTATTTCGCAAGCACCGAAAAAATGTGGTTGCCGAAGCTGGCGAGGAAGACTAGGTTACAAATTGTATTTCTATCACATAGGGATGATAGCTGTACCTAATAACTACCATGGGGCCCCGAGATGCCTGAGAAGCACCATAGAACCACCGGGGGGCAAAAAAAAACGCGAGAAAAACGCGAAAAACGGGAAAAACACGAAAAACGCGAAATTTGGAAATTTTGGCAGATGCTAGGTCCTGTCCGGACAAAAAAATTGGGATCCGGGATTTTCTTGTCCGGACAAAAATCGGCGGATTTGGGCATCCGGGGACCAGGCCTTCACACCTATTATCCGGGGTCCTGTTCCTCCCCGCTCTTCTCTCCATCGAGTCACAATGTGTCAAAAAGTCACATAATCACAGTCTCCTACCCAGCCGCACGTTACAGGGTTGGCGATTCCCTACATCACCTCTGCTCTTACGTCTGTGCTCACTGTCACTCTCGACTCATCCAACTGGGTGAAATTTGGGAAGAATGTGAAAGTCTTCTTGCTGGGACTAGATGCTCTTTGGGTCCAGGATGGCACTGGGCCTGGCACAGATGCAGACAACATCGCCCTTGATCGCATGCTTGTTCCGTACCTGTATGGAAAGGGACATCGCTGGTGCGATCCTACCAATTTGGACTGTCATCGGTGCGGTCGTGCAGGCCATATTGCTTACAAATGCATGCATTCGATGCCTGCATTTGTCAAGGATTGGATCAATTCCAATCTGCGCACTCCTCAGTCGCATGCTGCGGCTTTCGCTTCTGCCATCGACGCTGGTCTCGACGTGGATTCATTCTTGGGGTTGTGGGAGAAACACATGGGAGGTGGCTACGGCGATGTTTCTGGCCCTGGTCTTCCACCAATTCGCACCTAGTTGGGAGAGGATTGTAGAATTGGGTGGGAGTTGTCGCATTCGGTGGGGGTTGTGATGTTTTCTTTTTCTTCTGTGTTTGGCGTTCCGTCTGACCCAGGTGGGAGTGTTGAAGTGGGGTTTGGTAGTGTTTGGTTCAGACGGGTCCGCCTTCCTTATTTGTACTCTGTCACATATTTAGTCATGGTGTGACAATGTGACAGGGCTTTTCGCCTTCCATCTGGTGCTATATCTGCCTTTTCGGCTTCCATCTGGTGATCTCATTGCAACAGCTGTTTCCGAAAACCTTGAGACAAATCAGTTTTTTTTGCGCGCAATCAACTTTTGATGGAATGCTAAGGATTGCCGTTTTTGGATGGCCCGGTCCAGACTCATCAGGATATTCTTGATTACTGATTGGTTACCGCCAGTTTTTTCTTTTTTCTATGTTGTTTTCCCGCCGCCCGCCTGCGCGTACTCCACCGCCCGTTTACGATACTCCTTCATCTCAATATGCCGCCACGGGTGATCTCTCGAGCAGCCCCAGTCTGATCAGATTGCGACCGGCTAGTCCCGGTGAGAATGAGCGGCAAGAACAGGCCTTTGGTGCGTCTTCGAAACATATTGGTTTGAGGCCCTCCCTCACAGTCTTACAATAACCACAGTCTTTCATTTGATCACTCCTTCCATCCGAACTTTTCGATGTTTCCGTGATGGGTCTGGACTGGGCCATCCAAAAAAGGCAGTCCTTAGCATTCCATCAAAAGTTGATTGCGCGCAAAAAAAAAACTGATTTGTCTCAAGGTTTTCGGAAACAGCTGTAACAAGCTTTCCAAAGGCTTTCAGTAAATATTTCTTAAAGTCCGAAGGTTCGTTGCAGATCGCAGCAGATCTCGGCATCTTGAGCCGATTCCAGCATCTCTCGGCAGATCCCACTGCCCAGTAGGACCGATTCTCACTGGGCCTGATCGGGTGCTCTAGAATTTCTCTAGAATTTCTCCTAGAATTTCTGTCACACAGGATCACGCCGTGACCAATGGTAACCAAATGTAAACCTTTCGCTCTTTTTGCATTCATTGTGCGAGGTTCAACTAAATTTATGAATGTACTATCAATCTTTGAGAGGAAATTGACCGTAAAAGCACAAGTACTACTCCTAAAGTGCCCCTATGCCCCCGCTCAGGCAAGAAGAATTCCGCTACCTTGATGCTTGCATCTTCGCGGTTGGGCACTGCCCGTAGAGGGACTGGAGGACAGTGTTCGACCTTAAGCCCTTATTAAGGGTCGGGTTTTTGGTTAAGGCCTTCAACCTTAATAAGCCTTAATTAAGGGTCCCATGAAGATGCCCATCGGCTGCAGCCCAGCGAGCAGCGTGACAAATATTATACCTATGGGTGGCCCGAGCTACTCCAGCTCGCAGATTAATATTACTCCACTGAGCAGCAGAACCGAGGCAACTGGGCAGGAAAATATTGTGGCCCATGAAGATGCCCATCGGCCGCAGCCCAGCGAGCAGGGTGATAAATATTATACCTATGGGTGGCCCGAGCTACTCTACCCGGCCATTTTTGAAGTAAAAATCAGATTCGGATTCAGCGCCCCAAAAACCGAAGATGTTTCAACTACACCCATGGGGAGCGATGTTCATTAGGGCAGGTAAGTGTCCCTTCTTAACAAATGCTTCAGAGCGCTGTAATGGGCTTTGCCAGGATTGCTGTTGAAGCGTGCAAGAACACCCGCTGCATAGGAGATATCTGGACGAGTTTGGATAGCCAAGTACATCAGAGAGCCCACAGCACTGATATAAGTGCCTTTGAGGTGTTTGGACTCGTCTTCAGACTTGGCTCCCATCTCCTTGGTCAGGCTAAAACCAGGCAGCATAGGGGTGGAAACAGGCTTGCAATCAGACATTCCATACTGCTCAAGCATGTTCACAGCATATTGGCGCTGTGAAATGGCAATGTCTCAAGTCTTGGAGTTGCGCTCAACCTTGATCCCCAGAAGCCACTCTGTAGGACCAAGATCCTTGACTCTGAATGCAGAGCCAAGTTCAGCAATAACTCGGTTGATATCAGCATCATGCTTGGACGCAATGACACCATCATCAACATAGATGGGAAGGATGATGCGAACAGCTCCATCTGAATAGACAAAGCATGAACGATCAGACTGGAGACACTTGTAGCCCATTTGTTGGAGCTTCTCTCGCAGCTTCTTGTGCCATTGCCTGCCAGCCTGCTTAAGCCCATAAAGGGACTTTCACAGTTTAAGGGGCTGGCCAGGTCTGCCTTGGGGAAAACCTTCAGGTTGCGTCATGTAGACGTTCTCATCAAGGTCCCCATTGAGGTAAGCAGAACTAAAGTCAATGGAACGAAGCTGGAGATCATGCTGAGCAGCAAGAGCAAAGATGGTGCGAAGAGTGGCGGGTTTGATGGTAGGGGAGAAGATTTCGTTGTAGTCAATCCCAAAGCGTTGTCCACGACCGTCTGCAACCAGTCGGGCTTTGTAGCGCTCAATGGTCCCATCAGACTTGTGTTTGATCACAAAGACCCACTGAGAGCGAACAGGCTTCACTCCAGGAGGTGGATCAACAACATCCCAAGTGCAGTTCTCCAGAAGAGAGTTAATCTCGGAGACCGCTGCATCCTTCCACAAATGAGCATCAGAGCGTTTCATTGCCTCATAGTAAGTGCGAGGATGACCAGACTGAACAGCTGCTTGTGCGAACTGAACAGCTGCAATGTTAGCTTGCTGAAGTGTTTCACTTGTTGGATCTCCTTCATGCGCAACAACAAGAGCGCTGCCTGGCTGTAATAACAACTCATCATCAGATGACTCTGAATCTGAAGGTACAGCCGGCAGAGGCTCCCTGTGTGTTTTCCACCACTCGCTAGGGGGTCTATGCTCCGTAGTTTGATTGTGGAAGCGGCGACGTGCAGCAACACCAACAGCGGGGTCCTCTTCCCGGACATTACAGATAGTCCTCTTCATCTTTGGTGGCGCCCTGAGGGCACTGATGGTGATGCGTTGGGTAGTGGCAGAAACTGTAGGTTATCAAAGGCCAAAAAAAAAAAATTGTTTACATAGGTTTACATTAGGGATAATCAGAGTAGACGCTTTAACAGCGCTTTAGACACGCGCTTTAGAAGTGCTCATTGAATTATTAAAGCGTGGGATAATCACTGAAAATCTAAAGCGTTTGAGAATCGTCGAAGCGCCTCTGGAGGCGTAGACTCGAATCCAGTCTCTACGTTGAGCAACAAGATAGAGTAGTATGACTAAAGAAGAATAAAGGCGACATCTAATTGTAGGCTCGTCACCAGCCTCTGCGGTGAGTAACAAGAGCACAGAGTAGTTTACAAGTTATTTCAGGTCAATCGGACAAAAACTGAGGACACTGCGCTTGCAACCGAGATTGCAAATCGCTGCAGCGTGACACATCTTGCGCAGGTTCTCACGACCGATGGGGAGGACGAATCTGCCGCCGATTTCGACTCGCACGATGATTCCGATGTCGGACTGAATTGGAAGTAACGGTATTGAGTGTTAGACGGCGGCGCCGTTGCCCGTTACACCCCAGCAAAACTGAAACGAAACGGTGCGACCGTCATGCGTTACGTTTCAGTCATACAGTCTGCAGATTGCTACAGTAGAGCAGTAATGGGGTGATTAAACATCTTACCTCCTGCCACTGTTGACGAGCCGCGGGCCGAGTAACAATCTGCGACTAGAGTGAGTTATTGAAAGTTGAAAATCTGTCGGTGCGTACCGTGGAAACGGCTTGGACTGGGCTAATGGCCCCCACATTGATTGACTCACCTCCACCGTCTTCAACTAAAAGCGTAGGAGTCGGCTAAAATGATGTTCAATCAGGGAATACTGAGTGGAATGACAGATCTTACTGGATTCAACTCCGATCCCAATTGCCCCAAGACACCACATCATTTGAGGTATGGGGATCGGTCGCGGGTCAATTGGATTGTTACCGATTCCTCAAACCCAGACATTTGAACCAGAGTCAACGAACACTGGATAGGAATTTCCAGTGCAACCAATTCTCCAAAAACACTGATCCCGACGATGTTTCACTCTGTGCCGGTAAAGGCTATTTCCCCCTCGACTCTGAGTACTGCGAGTATTTGAATCGGGTGCCTGTTTCCAAGGAGGTCGGTCAATTCATCTCTGACATTTTAGATTGAAATTGATGGTGCTCCTGAAGACAACGGTATTCAAATATTTTCTGGCCTTTGAATCGTCCCATTAATGGTGTTGAAAGGTCGCCATAATCTGGTTCCGGCTCATCTGTAATTTCTCTACATGTGTTCCTGATTCTCTTGTAGGTCTCTGGCACTCGGCCATACAGTGTATGACAGGCGCGAGTAAGACTAGACTAGAGATCTGTCGCCTCTTGAGGTGCTTGATCTCTGGTCCTGAACTCTGGATCAGCCAATATGATGTGGCTACACGAGATCACTGATGCATATTCGCCGATCGGCGGCATTGCAGCCTTCCCTTTTCGGCTTACCTAGCTCATACACTTTCACTGCTCTTTTGCTTGCTCTCGTTCTTCCGATGGCTCGGATAATCAACCATACTTGTCTGTCTATATTATGTGTACATGAAAACATCCATACTCGACAAAGAAACATCCTCCCGCTGCAAATGTTCCTGTTGCCTGCCTGCTACATTTGGAGCTGCTTGTCGACCTGTTTTGGCGACTCGGGTGCGACTGGGAGTCACTGTAAGCTCGTCCAACCCATGCTTCTGGCCCGGCAGGCGAGACGAGTGGCGACGAGACGAGACATGTTGTGGTGAGTTGATGGAGTTGATGTGCCGCTGATCATCATTGCCTCTTCTGGGGAGGGGTCGTGGGAAGCTTACTTAACGATATTGGCCCTTTTTTTTTTTTTTTTTTTTTTTTTTTTTTTTTTTGGAGCGTTTGGGATAATGAAATTCAGTCTGCAGAAGCATTCCAAAGGTCATCCGCTGGGTCTACCAGATAAATCTAGTTAATGCCGGGGAAGTTGTCCAGGGAGGAAATGCCATTACGCACAAGTACCATAGTGTGGGACTCCAGCCGTAATAAATTTATCTTATCCCATTTCTTGGATCATTCAATGTCAATGGCTGTATACCCACTAAAACCCCCACTGTGTAAGTCCAATCGTCCGGCAGAGCAGCTTCGTTCATTAGTAGACCACTCCATGTTCTTAGGACAAGATCTTTATTCAGCGCAAGATTACCAAATTTCATTTTATTGGTGAGGATTCGATCTCGTCCTAGTGCGGAATTCACAGATTTCAGCCATCGGTTGTGAATCTCAACATCTGTAATGTTATGGTGTGGGTTCTTTAGAACCTTATCATTCCGGATGTTCCAGATTGTGTGCCAGGCTGTGGATACCAGAATGGCAAATAATTGTCCCATAGTAGGGATCAATTTCCCATTTGAGTGTTTAAATTTAACTAGGTTGCAACCCAAGATAAGTCCCCAGCTGAGGGGGGGCCAGTTTGAATGTTTCATGGCAGTTGCCAAATTAATTTTGCCCCTGAGGCATCACATTCCATCGCAATGTGTTCAAGGCTCTCCGGGACACCACATGTCGGGCAGACTGCAATAGCTTCAAGATTGTCAATGGAGATCAAGCGCCTCTTGGCTTCGAGACTTCCGAGTACTGAATCGACCTCGTAAGGATCCCGTTCCTGCTGTACTGATAACACCTGGTAGCTCGGACTTCCGGCAAATAACACATCATTCTATGCTTGGATCTCCGAGCCAACAGCTTCAAGCAGGCAATTTTCAGTCCAGTTTTGCGTACCCACCAATTGCAACACACTGGTTAGTCGCCGCTATTGCCTGCAGAGCACATATATGTTTTAGAGAGACACGTTCCTAACAATAATACTGAAGTGTGCCCTGCTGGAGGAATAAATCTGCGGCCGAGTGAATAAATCTGCGGCCGAGTGAAGGCACATCAGCAGGCCGTCAGATTGTCCAACACGTGTGATAAAGTACAAGCAAACAAAATGCTGGCACCAGCCGCGCACTCCCTTGTGATCAATCCAGAATCTGGCACTGAGCTGGTGATGGCTGGCAACGGCAGATCTGCACTGGTGAGCTCACATCGGACACCATCAAGATCATCAGCACCACCTGGCTAGATCCGCTTTCGACACATTTCCTGATGTCAAACCCGAGCTTCCGGACGATGTTGTTCGTGTCCGCTTTCAAGGGAAGGGCCGCTGTGAGAACATCTATTCAGATGGCGGTGGAGACGTAGTCTCAGGTCGGAAGAGCGGCGGTATCGGAATGCGGAGCGGGACTGTGAACGGACAACTGAATGGGACGGCGAAGCTGTAAAAGCCCAGGATGTGTTGTTATATGTATGTGTACCGGCTGTAACTTGGGGGTAGAGGGCCGTGGCTGCGCCCGGCAGGATCTCGTACTTATCTTTTTTCCCATCGTGCCGATTACGCCGCTTAGTAAGCTGGTCATCCCAAATCCACCCGGACATACAGTGATACACGACAAACCTGGAAGACCCAAATGATTGATGTGATTTCAATGAGGCCCAGGCAAACCAGGCCGTGTATTTACTTCGGCAGGTCCACCTTCGAAGGAGTGCAGAAGATTCGTTCCGACTTGCTGGGAAGACTTCTCCAGCCCTGCCATCATGGGGTGATGATGAGGATATCCTTGAAGTATACAGCCAGAATTCGTTTGAGATTCTCGGAGTATGTTTCAGAGTTGAGGTGGAGAATTTCCTGTGGCTCCTTGACAAGTACTATAACTTTGCTGATCGCAGGCCACAAGACCGCAACCCAGACACCATTAGCGCAGCTGCTGATTTTGCCAGGTCCACCGGTAAAACAGGCATGGCAGATCGATCTCAACAGGATCCGCATTCGATTTCGCAGTATGAGGATCAGGGTTACATTTCGAAGGTGAGCGGGTCAGCTACTTATCCTCTCACCAACGTCTCAACTGTTCGGTTTGGCCCTGCTGCATCAAACAATCGTCTACCGAGAAATAATCAGCGTATTTCGGAGATTCTTAACCCAATGGCTCCAATTTTTGAGCCTGCGATACGTCATCCGACAGGAAATCTTCCTATTGACCCCAACGAGGCTGAACAGATGAGACGAATGACACCTCAAGGGAATTTCAGAGGCAGAGACGCACCTCCACATATGCAGTATGGCACTGAGGGTGGACGTCCCTCTGGAACTCGTTCTCCTTCAGCTTTCCGACGAGGTCAACAAGGAGCACCGCCTGCGGGAGACCCAGATGATGGCGATGATGACGATGATGATGACCGTGGAAGTCCTGGTCGTCGTCGTTCAGTGCCGTTCCGGCTCCCAGGTGATCGAAATAATGCCGGTAACACGAAGAACCTCATTTTGACCTCAAGTTGAAATATGATACCGTACCTAAGTGGGATGGAAATGTCGACACCATAATCAGGTGGATGTTGAAGGTTAATGACATTGCCAGGGAGTCTGCAACTGTCTTTCAGCAGCTGGGCCGTGTGGTTCCAAAGCGTCTGGAAGGGGAGGCGGAAGTCTGGTACTGGTCATTACCTATCAAATACCGGTCAGAGATTGAGCAAAATTGGGATACCTTGAGAAAGGCATTTTCAACGTACTTCCTGAATCGTAAATGGTTGGACAGGCAGCGAGGACGAGCTAATAGGGCTACTTACCGAGACTCTGGTCATTCACGCGAGAGCCCGAGTGAGTACTTTATCCGCAAAACGGAGCTGCTTAACACAGTTTATACTATGGACGATTCAGAGATTATCTTAGAGGTCATGGATGGTGCACCTTCAACCTGGAACACTATCCTCACCACTCAGATGTATCGTGATATAGTTGAATTCCAGTCTGCAATTCGCTATCATGAAGACGCATTAATGAAGCTCGACCGACATGAAAGGGAGAGCTCATACCGCGACCGTGATCGTGACCGTGATAGGGACAGGGAGCGAAATAATATTCGCACTGCTCGGGTTAATCTCGTCGGTTGGTCAGCTAATCTCGGTCCGCCGAAATTTCCTAAGGATGATCGGAATGTCTCCAAGAAGTCAACACCGGAATCCAAGGGTGCAAGGCCATGTCGGCATTGTGGCAGTGGGAAGCACTGGGATAACGAATGTAAGCATTCATTCAAAGGCAATAGAGCTGCCCGAGCCAACCTTGCAAGCACGACCTGTGATGATCTAGATGCTCAAGAGGAGTACGATGACATGTATTACGGCTTAGATGTCGAAGAATCCATGTCGTCTGATGAATCTAATCAGGGTTTTGAGGAGCCCCTTCGGATTACTGAATCTGAGTCTTATCTTGTCAGCTCGGGCAACGATGAGGTCAGAGATATTTCAGCTCTGAAGGGGAATAGTGAGTCGAAAGACTCTCCAAGAGACTCGGAAAATATGGCATTAGACTCACACTCGGAAATCGACTCTTCGGATGCCTCCAAACACGTTGAAGCTGTCGAGCCAAAGGCCTGTGCAGGCTATTGTGCAAAACCGGCGCTCAATAGAAATACGCGGCGACGGTTAGCGAGGGAAATTCAAGCCAAGAATTATCATATTCGACACTCACCAGGTGTGGGACGTGAAAAGGTGGTGATTGAACTTCGCAAGCACATGGCTCGACCTCCTGGATGCTCGTTCCTCGGATCGCAACCTACGGAAGCTACCGCAACAATAGGTGGGCTCAACATTGACCCTCTCAATGTCATCGTGGATACAGGTTCGGACATTACCTTGATTTCGCAGAAGGCTTTGGAGAATTTATCACATCCTCCGAAAATTAAAGCTGGACAGAACATCAAGCTTATTCAGATAACAGGGAAATCTTCGATCTCAGGTTTCGTCACCTTGGATATGTTTTTCCATCCAGAAGACGGACCTGTGAAGCTGAATGTAGAAGCCTATGTCGTGAAAGGGATGACTACACCGTTTATCCTGGGTAATGATTTCACAGATCAGTATTCAATTTCGGTCACTCGAGAGGAAGGAGAGACGTACCTGCAGTTCGGAAACTCCGGAAGACGACTTAAAGTGGTTACCTCCACGTCTCCGCATATGGCTGACGAGGATGGGCATGCATTCAAAGTAAAGGTGCGGCCAGGAATTGTTCAGCATGGACCGAAGGCAAAAGTTCATCGTAGGAATCAAAAACTGAACCGAAAGGCTCGGTTGCGACGACAGAACTCAGAGGTATGGGCCACGGAGAGGGTAGTAATTCCACCAGAGACTAGTGTTGCTATACCGATTCAGGCTTCGTTCCCCAGAGGTCAGGATTCTCTCTTTGTCGAAAGGCATTTTGGAGCGCATGGTAACGCGGATGATGTTTACGGCTCTCCGGACTCGTTGATATCAAAGGACAAACCTGTTCTTCACGTCGCCAATTTTTCGCAGACTCCAGTTGTTATATCGGCAGGACAGACTCTTGGTACCTCCAGAAATCCGAAGACTTGGTTGGATAGAATGGGGAAATTCTCGAGGGACCAACAAGCTAAAATCAATGTACACGCCGCACTGATGCGAGCGTTGGTATCCGAAAAGCTATCAGCAGATCAGCACAACGCCACGTGCCAAATGGCCAACAGTGATGACGGCCGGCTGGACTCCGAAAGTGGAAATGATCTGCTGACCCTTGCCTCTGCTACTGCACGCTCGAGAACGAAGATTTCGTCGAAGGCTCAACGCAATGCCCACGAAGCGGACGACCCTCTTGCTGAAGATCCTCTTGAAGGCGGCCCAAAGACCTCAGAAGTTCCAGAGGAATTCATCTCAAGTGAACGGCTGCTTGCGGAAGTCGACATTTCATCAGATATTTCTGTCGATCAGCGTAAGGTCTTGGAAGAAATGATTCTTCGCAACAAACTCGCATTCGGGGTAGACGGTAGGCTGGGAAACTATGAAGGACAGGTTGAAATATTAATGAAGCCTGGATCAGAACCAGTTTCCTTACCGCCATTCCCAGTTTCACCTGCTAACCGTGAGGTCATCGATAAGCAGATGGACTCGTGGATTAAACTGGGGGTAATCGAACCTTCTAAGAGTCCTTGGGCTGCACCTGTCTTCATCGTTTACCGGAATGGTAAGCCGCGCATGGTGATTGATTTGCGAAGGCTCAACGAGATGGTTATACCCGACGAGTTTCCGCTTCCACGTCAGGACGACATCCTTCAAGCACTCTCTGGATCTCAGTGGCTCACTACTCTGGATGCACTCTCTGGTTTTACTCAGCTTACTATGTCTCCCTCGTCTGCGGAGAAGCTCGCGTTTCGTACTCATCGGGGACTTTGGCAGTTCCGCAGAATGCCCTTTGGGTACCGCAATGGACCTAGTGTATTTCAGCGTGTAATGCAAAATATTCTTGCGCCATTTCTGTGGATTTTCGCTCTGGTCTACATTGACGACATCGTCGTCTTCTCGCTCACGTTTGAAGCCCACATCCACCACCTTGACCAAGTCTTCTCGGCGATTGCAAATGCAAATGTGACGCTCTCACCATCAAAATGTCACTTTGCGTACCAGTCCCTGCTGTTGCTCGGACAGAAAGTTTCACGGCTCGGACTTTCAACGCACAAAGAGAAGGTTAACGCGATTATTGATCTCAGTGAGCCTCGGAATGTCTATGAACTCCAACAGTTTCTCGGCATGATGGTTTACTTCTCTGGTTATATCCCTTTCTATGCTTGGATCGCTTATCCGTTCTTCCAGCTATTGAAGAAGGAAAACAAGTGGGACTGGAACGAAATTCATCAGGAGGCATTCGACTTGTGCAAGCAAGTTTTGACGAATGCGCCTGTTCGGGGGTATGCTCAGAGAGGGAAGCCATATCGTGTTTATTCTGATGCTTGCGATTATGGACTTGCTGCAATTTTGCAACAGGTGCAGGCAATTCAAGTGCGCGATCTTCGCGGGACTCGTGTCTATGAACGCCTAAAGCGCGCGTTCGATGGTAAGGAGCCAATTCCGACCTTGGTCACGGCTATAAAAGGCGTTGATGACGTTCCAGAACCCGGACAATGGGCTGCGAATTTTGAAGATACCGTGGTGCACATTGAACGGGTTATTTCGTACTGGTCCAGAGTTCTCAAATCACCGGAACGGAATTATTCACCTACAGAACGCGAAGCTCTAGCACTCAAAGAGGCCTTGATCAAGTTTCAACCGTTTCTCGAGGGAGAAACAGTCCTTGCTATCACCGATCACGCCGCGCTGACATGGAGTCGTACTTTCCAGAACGTCAACCGCCGACTTCTCACCTGGGGAACCGTTTTCGCAGCATATCCTGGACTCAAAATCGTGCATCGGGCCGGACGAGTCCATTCAAACGTCGATCCGATCTCCAGACTTCGACGAAGAGTCCCCATTCAAGTTGGCCCGGCTGCGGATAATATTACCGCAGTCGAACTCAAGACCGAGGATGCCATTAAAAATATGTTCGATGAACTCGGCCCGAAATTTGAGGAGAAATTACTCACCGTTGCGACACGACTTGTACGATCAGAGGAAGAATTTCCTGGCAGCAGTATGATCACCATTGGTGAAATTCCTGTGAGCACGGATGAATCTGTAACTGCATCATACATCACTTCTAAATGCTTCTCAGTCCTTGTCGGCATTCCTGAGTCGGAATTAAAAGACTGGGCAACTGCATATAAGGAAGACCCGCATTTTTCTCAGGTTTTGAAGGGATGGAAGGCGGAAAGCGACTGGAGCAATCCACACTATCCACAATACCACTACAGTGAGTCAGGGCTCATTTACTTCGAAGATTGGGAAGGAAATAATCGTTTGTGTGTACCGGAGAAGTACAGGGTTCCAGTCATGTCAGAAATTCACGACACACTCACAGAAGGTGCGCACAGCGGCTATCATCGAAGCTACAACAGACTGGCGGCCACTTATTATTGGCCGAAGATGTCCCGCCATCTCAAACAGTACACCTCGACTTGTGACATCTGTCAGAAATCGAAGCCACGACGCCACGCACCCACAGGCCTGCTACGGCCCATTCCTATTCCGACTCAGCCCTTTGAAGTAGTTTCAATGGATTTTATTCCTGAGTTACCGACTTCAAATGGTTTCGATAATATCCTTGTGATTACCGACAAACTTACCAAGTATGCAATTTTCATCCCCTGTTCAACTTCGATCACGGAAGTGGATACTGCCAAACTGTTTTTCAAACACGTCATTTCTGATTTCGGCATACCGAAGCAAATAATTTCGGACCGCGACACGCGATGGCGTCATGATTTTTGGTCGGAAATTTGCCATTCAATGGGGATGAAACGTGCTCTGACTACAGCGTATCACCCACAAGCTGATGGCCAAACCGAAAATCTCAATCAAACCTTAGAGATAGCCTTGCGTGCGTATGTAGGCCCATCTAGAGACGACTGGGCTGACCATCTCGACGGTCTAAAATTAGCATACAATTCCACGCCACACACCAGCACGGGATTCTCACCCGCATTTCTATTGCGCGGATACCACCCAATTACGGCCTCGACAATTCTCTCGGCTGCATCGGCTCTCCCACGGCCCCACAACGAAGCCGTAATTGAAAGGGGGATAAACAGGTGATCAATGACAAAGCTCAGCAGATGACCGAGGAATTTGAAGCTAATCGAAGTCGGGCCAAGGAAGCTTTGCTCTTGGCGCAAATTTTCCAGAAACGATCCTACAACAATGGCAGACTCACAACGGAATTCGACGAAGGTGACTTGGTGGTTTTAAACCCACATTCACTTGACCTCCTCAGAAATGAGAAGGGAAGGGGGAAGAAATTGTTGATGAAGTACGACGGCCCATTTGAAATCATCCGAAAGCTCAGTCCAGTCACATATCAATTACGGCTTCCGATTTCGTATGGCATTCACCCTATTCTGAATATAGCGCATCTCGAAGCCTACCAAAAGTCACCTGTTGAATTCGGTGAGCGCCCAACAAAAAATCTAAATCGCGATGATTTCGATGTTAAACCTGAAGTGGACGTTGAATGTATCCTAGCCGAGCGCTTCAGGAAAGTTCGTGGACGACGGATTCAACAATTCAAGGTTAGATGGAAAGGGTTTGGCCCCGAAGACGCCTTCCTTATTTGTACTCTGTCACATATTTAGTCATGGTGTGACAATGTGACAGGGCTTTTCGCCTTCCATCTGGTGCTATATCTGCCTTTTCGGCTTCCATCTGGTGATCTCATTGCAACATCCTCTTGGTCTTCTAGTAGATCATAATAACGAGGGACACTCAACAGAGTAGCAGTAGATTTGTGGTTTTTGCGTGCATGGCGTGGCTTCAAAAGATTCTGTTTTTCGTGTTCGGACCGGATCTCGGCGCGGACCTGGATATAATGTTACTTGGGATCGATGTACCGAAGATATTGACGCACCTTGGTCCGCTTGTCCGTTTTTTCAAGCCCCAACCGGTTATGATGATCGGCTTGCTCGACTTTGGTCCGCAAGAAGGTCCGCTCGCAGCCTGCCTGATTTGCAACAATGTTCAGAATGATAATGGCAAATCGAGCCAGTTCTGCGAGGTGCGCAGAGTCGACAAGCGCCTCCCAGACTTCGATGGGGTCGGTATTTTCCTGAGAAAATTTGAGTTTAGGTTAAACACGCCTATGACACAGCTCACATAAAGACTCTCCCAGTCTTTAGCGTTGAAATCCTCGAAATCACCGGTTCTGGCCAAGTATTGCATAAATGCCTTTGATACTGTGTTCTCCTTCGCTATTCTCTGCTCGGGAGTATCCGGATTGTCGGGTTGAGCGTTGAATTCAGGCCGGGAATTAATCAATCGTGTTGAGTGACATACCTTGAAATCCACATTTGCGCAGACAGCAGTGACAGATTCCTTCTTTCCAGATTTCCATCCATCCTCACTTAAAGAGTTGAGTAATGTGATGCTTTGAGCACAATGAATGCATGTACCAGAGGCCCACATTCCGACCTTTCAGCTTCTTCGTAAGGCGCAGCTCGACGTCCGCGGCCGCCTGATCCAGTAGGCGACCTCCGGCGACCTTTCCCGTTGGAAGAACGGCCGGCGCCGTGGTGCGTATCATGCCAATCAAAATCTGCATCTCCGGGTCCTCAAAAAGCATCAACGGCGACCCGGAAGATACAATTGCCCGTAATGCCTGGTCGGGACTTGTTAGTACCCAGAAGCACAGAGAAAGCAGTGACACACCTGCTTCCGGAGCGCCTCCGCCTCGGCGGTTCCATACGGCATCTCATTCCGACGAAATGTTAAGGATGACAGCGCGGACTGGATGTGCTGCTTCTTCGGAGGTGGCACCGGTGCATCCGAGATGCTGCTTGTCGTCCGCGGACGCTTCTTGCTCTCCGAATCCTTAGCCACCCCCTGTCGTTGAGCAGTGGCGGCCCTCTTGGCTTCCTCCGAGGCATGAGGACAGGCGGCCTTTCCGCCGATGAGATGGGCGACCCACGCCAGCTTTTCGCCCCGGGTAGATCCCACCGCTTTGCAGGCTACAAACTCTTAGTGTTGCTGACGGGCGTGAGAGGAATACCTCACCTTCTTTAAATTCTTCCGAGCTTTGGGCAAGGTCGGCAGTCGTCGTTCCGGCACTGTCGAGATGATGCGCTACACAAGCTTTGCAATATGTGTGATACATGGACGAGTTCTGCTTCTCTCCACGCCAGAAATATTCCTTGAGCGGGGTCGATGCCATGGCTGTTAGAATGACGATGGCTTCAACGTCACGCGGGAAATATAGCAGAAGACCCTGGCAATCGCGCAGGGGATTCAACATTAAACTACGGCTTAAATACGCGAAGACAAGTAGTAATTAGTACTAATAAAGGGTGATTAAAGGTACGAACGGCGGAGAGAACAGAAAGAATGGAAGAGATGAGTAATAATACGGTGCACGGAATGTACCTGCATCCCCTGGATTATTTCGTACAGCCTTGGTGACAGATTGCGACTGACTTGAATTCCAACAATGGCTGGTGTTTGTCGTCGACGTCGAGGAGAAAAATTACATAATCTACGAGCACGTGCAGATTTAAGGCCTTAATAAGGCCTGGATGCTTGGCCGAAAATCTTTAAGGCCTTATTTAAGGCCTTATTTAAGGCTTAAAGATTTAAGGCCTTACCCTTAAGGAGAACACTGGTCAAAACTGAACCCATGCATGACGCGCGAGTGATAGTGGTGAAGTCGGAGCCCCAGCTTGTGCATCTCCGAGGCACGACAACTTTAGTAGCATAGGCGTTCACGAACGCCTATTGATGGCGCCGAACGCCTATTTTGCCGTATCAACGACTATCGGTCGAATCCAACGCCTATTCCATGGCAGCGAACACCTATTTTGAATATTTACTGTCCAAATCTAACTCCGCGTTGGCGAATGGTGCGCACCACGCTGTTACGGCCGGGTTTGATCCAGAAGACCTCTCAACTTTCAAGGGGCTTGATTGGTGAGGGAGAGGAACCGGATAATATTGATGAAAGTTCACATATTTAATGGTTAATCGTACTAACAAATGTAAATGTACGGCAGATATCTGTCCTGTCCTCCCAAGACATACGTACACGGGGTAGCCCGAGGTTCAGCGGGTACATTCCGAGGCCATCTCCCGCCCGCTGTGACATTTCTGGGCGGCTTTCGGCATGTGACTGGGTTGTTTTGTAGTACTTGCGGCGCTGCATCAATGCTGAGGCCATTTTGGATGCGGAAGTCGGTGCAGTTGGCCAAGAACCCCATCAGAGTCTGCAATGAAGTGGGGGACACACGGATTTGTACAGGTTGGAATCCTGGCAGATATGAATGGCCGCCCAGACGACACAGGGCGAAACGGGGAGACGACATAAGCAAAAGCAGCGGTGCATGAAGATAATGAAGTGTACGGAGTGCTCGCCAACGGCGGGCCCGAATCATATCAGCAGCGTGAACCTCCATGCCTTATCCGTGTGGCCGTAGGCTTTGGCAATTGGCCGGCGGCACTGTTGTGGCAGCAGCGATGGCGATGGCGATTTTGGCAAGGATCACGTCCGGGTTGATAAGGCAATCCAATCCAGAGTCGTAACCGACGTCGAGCAAATGCTGAACGGCGGGCAGGGGGACGACGAAGGAAGGCGGCGAGCAATGATGATGCATGATAGAACTTCTAGGAAGACGTGCTGTTTGGGGCTGTGTGTTTGGCTCGCGGAGATTTGCCGCCGGCCTGCCGCTGATTTGAGATCAAAAGTGTTCGCTCAAGGGGTGGATAGGCGTTCAAGAAGGAAATAGGCATCCACTCTGAGAATAGGCATTCGGGCACTAAATAGGCGTTCAACGAACGCCTATGCTACTAAAGTTGTATGTACTCTGCATCTCCCGGGTTTACCTGCGGCGCCGGTGAAAATTCAGGCCTTGTACGAGGGAGGCCGCGAGGTGCTCGAGATTTTATCTGACTCGGAGACCGAGCCCGAGCCGGATCTGGATGATTCCGACATAGAGGAAGTCTCGGGCGAGCTTACCCGACAGGCATCTCGTTCCTCCAGTATAATTCCTCCACCCGGTACGTCATTTAATCAGTCTCCAACCTTCTCTCACGGTCACTTGAAGATGTCGATACTGTCGAAGACAAAATGCGGTATAAACGAGAAACGAAAACGAAAACCCGGCAAGGCACGGCGCCATCATTCGGCGGCTCAGGCCATCAGGCCAAGCTGGTCACACACCCTCGCTTATATCCGGAGTCCCGGCTCCGATTCGGACGCGCCCACGTGTCGTCGATCTTCATTTCGACCTTCCTGCTACCATTCCGCTGAGACAACGTTGAGATTAGTCGTAGATTCGACTGTCTTTTGCTATTACCTGCCTTTAATATACCCTTTGCTTCTCTTCCACTCGCTGAGCCCGAGCGCTCAATGTCACAAATTTTCTTCTGGATACACAAATCTTGGGGCACGACAAGGACTTTTGATGACTTGTTTGTGATCGGTTTCACTGCAAGGCGGCGAACTCAACGAACTCAACGGAGTAAGCGATGACCCTGAGTGCAAAATACTAAAAAATGCGCCAGAAGTGCACCGTTGCCTTCACTTTCCCCCCAGGTGGAAATTCAGCAAAGCTTAATAAGTTACATAATATTGAATAATACCCATCATAGTCGTAGTTTTTAATGTTGATAATTCTTTCCTGGTATCTTTGGAGGATTCAGCTTTGAATTCGGACAATTGCCTAGACAACTCGGAGCCCCGATTAAATTAATTGTACTACCCTCAGCCGCGTATGCGCAGGTTAAACCTGCGTCGGCGACATCGCAACTGTGTGGAATCTTTCAACAAGGTTTTCTGGGATGCAGATGGTCGAGCTCGATGTAGCAGAAGACTCATTCGATTACAGGGGAAAAGAAATTGCATTAAATCGCTGGTGCAGCCCAGCGGGAAGCTCTATATACATCTGAGAATAAATTTCCTTTTTGGGTTGCTAAGAGCTTAGATCGCCTAAGCCCTATGGCCTTAACCTAAACCCTAAGGCCTTAGAAATTCTGAAGGTCGATATTTAAGGCCTTAGGACCATCACTGGCAGAAGGCCCCAGCGAACCCTTCCTGGTCAAAAATTAGGGCCCGAAAAAACTCTGTTCCATAGAGAATCTGCGCAAGCCACAGCTCCACACTCAAATCGGGACCAAGCTCTTTTCTCCCATGGGATGTCACCTGTCCTGTTCATGAGAATTATACTGAACCGTTCCAGGATGCAGGCAGCCGTAAATTATGCTTAGGAATTACAAGGACCCTGTTGTCAGTGAAGGCACATCGTTCAAGTTACCCGATCTATGCATTGTGATGAACGACTACATCGCGAACCACCAAACTGCTCTCTGGTCGCAAGTTCTGCGTGAAAGGCACATCCCTAGCCTATTTACTGTGCGCAGATGAATCAATGATCGTTGTTAGGCGCCGGCCTCAGTTCCGAGTCATTCCGACCTCGATGAATTTAGCGCTCTCCACATCGGAGAAGTGGTCGGAAAATTGCTCTACCATGCTCATAAGCTTTGTGTACCATTCCCACTTCCTGTAGAAGACTTTGGGAATTTTATACCTATTAAATACATGGCTTCCCGGAGCCTTGGGTCCGTTACAACTTACCTTAATTGACCCTTTCATTGCTCCCAATCTTGAACAAATGACTGATTAGTTAATTTTATTCAAGGAGCCATCCCTGTGAATGGCTGTCTTCACATCACACGCATGTCAAATATGGGAAAATGAACAACAGGCCAGTCATTCATTATTCATTTACCTCAGGCAAGTCATAATATATATATATATCCCTTTTCTTTCGGGATTTTCGGCGAACGGATCTGAGGGGCCTAGCTAACCCCAAGGAAGACTCCTGCTCCTATGAGATATTCCCCTCTTCTTCGCATTGCTACCAATTGAACAAATCACTGATGCATTAATTTTGTTCAAGAAAAAATGGCCATTCATGCCTCCTGGGAATGCCCACCTTCCTGTCACATGCACGGTGAATCTGGACGAAGACAAAGAATGGGCTATTCACAGGCAAGTCATATTATATATATTGCTTTCCTTCGGGTTTTTTGGCAACGGATCTGAGGGGCGTAGCTAACCCCGAGGAAGACTTCCTTATTTGTACTCTGTCACATATTTAGTCATGGTGTGACAATGTGACAGGGCTTTTCGCCTTCCATCTGGTGCTATATCTGCCTTTTCGGCTTCCATCTGGTGATCTGGCTGAAATGATCAAAAACAGCTCAAAAAGGAAAAAAAAATCGGCCGCGCCCTAAGTTCCGCAAAGAGCTGTAATTCCCACCAACCACCCATTGATCTCAAAAATGTTCATATCGCCTACAACAGGCTTGAAGGTGGTGTTGCAGTCGAGGGTGCGAAGATCGTGGATGGAATTGAGCAATTTGTGATGCGCACCGAAGATGATTCGCTTGCCATCACGGGAAAGCGAGCTGTGAAGATATCGCTTCTCATCGCTCAGAACCTCTTGGTCAGCAATGTATGTTGCAACCTCTAAAAACAACGGAATGAGAAAAAAATTCATAAGGGTTACATAAAAGAAAAATCACGTTGCCGGGTGTTTGCGCCCGTCGACGATAAACTGTTCAACTCGTCTTTAACCTGCTGGATGAGTCGAGTCTTGGCGTCGCGGCTGAGCAGCCCCGGATGAAATAGACCGGGTGTCTTCCCGTTGAGCAGATCCTTGGTTGATTGTGCTACGTATGGTCAGTAAAAATTCGGCGGCGCTGGGATAATAATTCCCACCATTCTCGACTTTTGATACGGTTGCTCCAAGGCCAATCTTGCGAACACACTGCCGATACCGTGCTGCAATGGCCTGAGTAATTTTACCGGCTGGTGGCGGAGGATGGGTATGACCCGACTTGGGATTCGGGACAACCAATGCCATTGCGAGCGTGGGGTGGAGCGACTCCCACGGGCAAAATATCATCATCTTCGCGGCACAGGTGACTGGCTCAATCTGGGCGACATATGGGCGCCCGTTCTTGTGATGATTGAACGCTAAAATGTGTACATGTGTCAGTTCTGAACGACTACTGAAAGTACGGAGCACAAATGAACTCACGGCAGCGATGTTTCCCTTTTTGTCCGGTGCGCGCTGAAACAACCCTCGGACATTTGCCCTCGGTGTCGTCCTCCTCTATGATGCTCTCACCATTCATCACCTTCACAAAAATCTCCTCAGAGACGTGATCAAGGATGAGCACCTGTGCACCCACTGGCAAATGGCTCTGACATATGGTTTGGAATTATGTTTCTGTCTCCAAGGTACCAGGGGGTGCCTGGAGGGCATTATGAATTGGTATGGAGACCGGTAGATCTCAGTAGCTCTGGTAGATTTTGGTTGCAGGCTCAGTAGCTCTGGTAGGATGAGTAGTTCTGGTTGTGCTTTCAGTAGTTAATGTATGTTTAGGAGAGCTGGGTAGCACTGGGTAGTGGTTTAACAATTCACTCGTTCTTCATGGCCACTTAGTCTAGCGGTTACATTGAGTAATATTGGTCCTCTGTGGTTCAAACCCTACTAGTGGTTTTACTTTATGCTGCAAAGCATGACCCGGTATTTGTTAAGTTGCCTACCTACACTTTTTCTGTCCTCGAGCGACAGCAAAAGTGCAGGTAGGCTACTTAACAAGTCCCCGAGCGCTTCTTCAGCCTGCACTCGGTGGTTAAGCGCTGGTCGGACTATTTTCACGACTCCAGAACATCAGTCATTGATTCCGAGAATATTAAATATGGATATCTACAGTTGATACAACAACACTATGTCAAATTTAAACGAATTTTTAGAGGGACTAGTGACGCCCGGCACGGCCCAGCAGTCTCATACGTACTCTATGTGCCTCGTCGGCCTTTCTAGAAGTATATATGTCAACAAGATAATGAAGGAGATAGAAATCATGGTGCCGTAGGTATGGATTAAGATAAAATGATTTACATTGATCCAGGACAAGTTCCGAGGTCCAGGTGGGATTAACAGAACGGCCGAAGACGGGTATGAGATGACAGGAGCATACAATATCGGTAATGGGGACAATTCCTGAATTTTGACGAAGGCCTCGGGAGGACAAAGAGACCTGGTGCATTCCAATGTTAGCAACAGGTTGAGTGAGTGGTTTGAACCAGTCGATGTATGCCAGTGGGTCTGGATAAATGCCGTACTGGTCTGGTAATCGGAAGATAACTCGAACACGAGCAACACGAAGACCTGTGAATAATATCATGATGAGAGGAAGCACGTAAAGTGACAGAAGAATATTGGGCTCACCATCTGTAGGGCTTTCACCATCAGCCTGTGCATGTGTGCATATGAGGACAGTGTCGAACTGCCCCGGTTTCGATGGCTGGATGCCCTTGGCGGTTGTCTTCATCGGTTCGCCTTTGACCGCTCTGATCTTGTCTTGGATGATTTGTGATGTCACCTCCGATACAGCGGGAAGGGTAAGTGATAGACATTTGTAGACGGGAAAGGTTGAGGCTTCAGATGGTTCGACGGGGATATTGATAGATTTGGATTCAAGGAATTTTGTGAGGTTGTAGAGGAAGTCAGGGGCGTGAAAGTCGGTTATGATCGATGCAACGGTGAGATTAGGAAAGCCGGGGGTTTTAGCAACAGCATAAGCCGGAGTGGACAGCCGAGAATTATGATTCGGAGGCTCCTCCAATTCGCCCTCGTCATCCGAGTCATCCACATCTGCATTCGGAGGCTCGGACTCAGGAGGAGGTTGCGGGGCATCCTCCTCGTCCTCTGCGTCATCATCGGCTGCAGGTTCGGCAACATATCCCGGAACTGCCCACTGGAGGTATGATCCGAATTTGTGGATAGATTCTTGGCGTCGAAGCCAGACAGTCATCTGGCGGGTATATGCCTTCTTATTGGTCGCTTTATAGCCAACTTTCGCGAGATCAATGTGAAGGCATTCGGTGTTTTCTGTGTTGTAGCCATCAGCAGTCCCACGAGAACGGATGGAGTCAGTATAGTGTTTGATTTTATGGATCTTGTTGATGTCGAAATGGTCGCAGATCTGGAGTTCCTTGAAAACCTCCTTGTTTGCATGGAAGTAGGCCCATGCTTCATCCATTTTGGCCAACGATTCGTCACAATGAGTCTCAAAATGGGCATAGTAGATGAAGTCATTAACGCCGCGGATTGCGCGTTGAACACCCGGTTCTGTCGCATTTGCCAGAACACCAAGGAAGACCTTCTCCATATTTTTATGCTCCGCTCCGGTCCACTGAGGAGTAGGGGAGATCCCTTTTTTGAAATGGCGCAAGGTTGGGTGAGGGGTCATTTCACGAAAACGGCGATCGATTTCGAGCCCTTCGCCAGACATCGCAGCGCTCGACCAACTGACAATGTGATCACCGAACACACCGTTATGGAGCTCGTGCAGGAGGTCGGGAGTTATACAGGAGAATATATCACAATGGGGGAAGTCGGCCCAGAATGGGTTGATAGGACGTAAGTTTTGGGTTTTAAATTCGGGTGGATGTGCGCCCTTGGACTGCTCCGAAAGGACGTGCAGAGTTTCAACCGGATCGCGCATGGGAAAGTTGCCCAGATCTCTGCGTTCCTTGGGACTAACGAGACAGCGTGGGCAGTCTCGCGACAGCAGACAATGAGGCATTGCTCCGGATAGTCGGCGATGTAAGCGGACAAGATTGGGTACATCATTCGCACGAAGCCATCAGCGCATTCCATCCGCACACCGTCCTTGCCCGCCGTCTTCAGAGACTCCAGCATGACCCGCATACAGTCATGGAAGAGCTGGTGAGTCACCGCGGACCTGTTGGCCTTTGTGAAGATCTCTAGCTTCGTTACAGGGATATAGCCGAGTAGTACTGTCGCACGCGAAGATGGGGTGCGACGTGTCTCTTTGTCGATGTTCCCGATGGTGAGGTACACCGGCCAGGCCTGTTGGTCCCCGCTGAATCGTGTGAGCTGTGTTTTGTCCGACGATATGATAATCGGACAAAGGGTCGATCCTATTGGTAGCAGTTCCTGCGTCGATCTAGGTAAGCATTGAGTCTGTACCTGGCCTTTGTCTGACGAAAATACCTGGATTTTCCACCACCAGTCCGCTGTCCACATTTCGCTATACTCGCGATTCGCTCCATCTCCGTTTTCAGATCTGTCCTTGAAGATGCGACGCGGTGCATAGCCTTGTTTTGTGAATGCCGGGTTACCCAGCAGCTCTTTAATGCATTTAATCGGATCCCTGTGTCACATCTCGACGATCTCCTTCCTTTTTAACCCGTCCGTATCAAGCTCATTGCCCTCAAACTCAAATGGGGAGCAGAACCACTGAGGGCCCTCGGGGAGCGCATCAACATGTTTGAGAAATGCGCAGTTATTGTGGAATGAAGGTTTAATGCCCTCCCGAACCTTTGCAAGGTGGAGATGTGTGAGCGCAGGTACAGATGTACTTATTTGAAGGTGCGTACCGCTTTGAGCTTCAGATAATCGTCCGTCTTGGCCTGACTGAGACCCAAGGTCATTAACCATCGGGCCATCTCCCATTCATCCTTACTCTCAAAGGGATACCATGGCTCCTGTTCTGATCCCTTCTGGTCCTGGCGAAGTTTCTCAAACTGGGTTTGACACTTCTCGAGAATTGCGCCGGCCTCAAATTCCTGCGGGAACTCCTGTTAGAATCAGGCAAGCACAGTGGTCTGAGTCAACAGTGAGAAACTCGAATTGAAGAGAGAGACAAGACAACTAACCTGAGTCAACAGTGAGAAACTGGGGACTCAGGCTCTACACTAGGCTACTTATATACACAATGGCATAGCAACAATCAGACACCATGGAAACCATCAGGTCCATCAGGATACTGATGGATACTACAATCAGACACCATGGAAACCATCAGATCCATCAGGATACTAGTGTTTCACATGTCTAAACTAAGTGTCCATGAAACACAACAAGACAAATGAGAATGCTGGAAGTCCCACACTTCAACACTCCCCCTGAATGAGAGCAGTCTCATTGTCTCCCCCTTAATCCCATCATGTCTCGAAGTCGTTCCACCGCTGGCTTGGGCAGTGCTTTGGTCATGATATCTGCAAGTTGATCCTCAGTCGGAACATACTTTACATCAATCACACCAGCTTCAACCTGTCCACGAAGCCAATGGTGCGCAAGGTCAAGATGACGCATGCGACCATGGTGCTCTGGATTCCGAGCAACAACAATGGCAGACTGATTGTCCATGAGAAGAGACGATGCCCCGGTCAAACCATACTCTAGCTCTTGAAGCAAATGTCGCATCCATACAATCTCCTTGCCAGCATCAACTCCTGCAACGTACTCTGCCTCTGTAGTGGAAAGAGACACAGTGGTCTGCAGTTTGCTTCTCCAGCTCACTGGTCCACCAGCCATCATCACAATGAAACCACTGGTACTTTTCATGGTGTCTTTATCACCACCATGATCAGCATCAGTGTATGTGAAGAACAACTCGTCAGGGTCGACGTAGGTGGTAAACTTGTAAGGAGAAGGAGATTTGGAGTATGTGATGCGGTAATCAAGAGTGCCTTTGATGTAGCGGAACAAATGCTTCAGAGCGCTATAATGGGCTTCGCCAGGATTGCTGTTGAAGCGTGCAAGAACACCCACTGCATAGGAGATATCTGGACGAGTTTGGATAGCCAAGTACATCAGAGAGCCCACAGCACTGATATAAGTGCCTTTGAGGTGTTTGGACTCGTCTTCAGACTTGGCTCCCATCTCCTTGGTCAGGCTAAGACCAGGCAGCATAGGGGTGGAAACAGGCTTGCAATCAGACATTCCATACTGCTCAAGCATGTTCACAGCATATTGGCGCTGTGAAATGGCAATGTCTCCAGTCTTGGAGTTGCGCTCTATCTTGATCCCCAGAAGCCACTCTGTAGGACCAAGATCCTTGACTCTGAATGCAGAGCCAAGTTCAGCAATAACTCGGTTGATATCAGCATCATGCTCGGATGCAATGACACCGTCATCAACATAGATGGGAAGGATGATGCGAACAGCTCCATCTGAATAGATAAAGCATGAACGATCAGACTGGAGACACTTGAAGCCCATTTGTTGGAGCTTCTCTCGCAGCTTCTTGTGCCATTGCCTGCCAGCCTGCTTAAGTCCATAAAGTGACTTTCGCAGTTTAAGGAGCTGGCCAGGTCTGCCTTGGGGAAACCCTTCAGGTTGCGTCATATAGACGTTCTCATCAAGGTCCCCATTGAGGTAAGCAGAACTAAAGTCAATGGAACGAAGCTGGAGATCATT
>JARGXW010000778.1:0-61756 GCA_029204085.1 Mycena sp. CBHHK59/15
GAAAAAAAAGTCTACCTAAGAGGTTCGAACGCAAAATGCAACACTTGATGCCCATAACTGGAATTCAGAGTCGCCAACTCCTCAACCATTGGGTGAGGAAGTTGTGGCAGTGCCCTCATTTTACCAAAGACGTGACTTTGTTTGTTGTTAGAGGGTGGGAATCCACATTGACAAACATCTTCTGTTACTACTGCGATCACCACTCAGTCCCCGCCTCTCGAACACCCTTTCGTACGCTAGCTCCATGGGTCTGCCAGGTCAGCTCACGCCTACCGTAACCCCGCCAAAGCAGTCCAACCCTCGCGTCACCGTGGGAAGTCCACCGCCAGCAAGGAGACCAAAGCGCTGAACGCCAGATAACGCTATTGACCCAACGGTGTAGCGCAACCACGTGACCGGCTGATCCCGGTCCGAAGCCGTGCCCAGGCCCCAGGCTCGCGTTTCACCAAGTCCGCTACCTAATTAATAGATACTCTAAGAGGATGTCTAAGAAGTGTTTGTTTCCATGCTACTGTATGCCTGTAAGCTCGATTGAAGCTTCATTTATTTTCCGCGTCCTGTCACCTCATGTGAATGTCACTGTCACGACTTGCCGCGCTTTTTTTGCTTCCTTCCCACCCACCTCCACGCTATCCTGCTTCTTTGACACAACTTCGGAATGGAAGGCTCTACTCGACGTTGCGGAAAGTGCCGACGCGACAAGGCGGTCACGGCCGAAAATTGGCGAGCAAATTTAGCGCGAAGGGATATCAGCTTACAGCAAATTGTCGACAATGCCTGGATCTCGCGAAGGAAAGTATTCGCCAGAAGCGCGCCCACGCCGATCCTGAGAAAGAGAATGCGTCCGACGGTTCCGAGGACCTCAACGACGCGTCGGATTTCATCGGAATGTCCCCGGTGTCTCTTGACGCGTTTTTGGCTTCTCTGTCAGAAGCCGGGGATATTGAGCTTCTTACAGCTCTCGTCGATATTTCGAGTATTGAAGAAGATGACGCGAAGGATTGCGCCGATAAAATTGCCGAGCTTATTTGGGACAAGATTGACTATCGCTTCCAGTGCGTCTTTTATTTATGTAATTATTCGACGCTTAAGTTGACTTAATCTGTCAGCTACCATTCTTCCCACCCGTTCAGAAATAGTGCTACAACGCGATACGAATATCATTGCGCCCAGTCTTCCAGCCGTCAACACAAACCGAAGAAAAATGCGGATCCGGAGAAACACCGTGACAAGGCCCAGTTGCGCACTTTTCCGTGTCAAGGCTGGTTAACCATATGGGCTGCCGAAGATGAATCAGAGTGTTTTATTCGGATTCGCCATCAAGAATGTCATGAGAAATATGTATCGATTGACGTACCCGACGAAGTCAAGCAGTTTATTTCGGATAACCCAGTACTACGGCCCAAACAAGTAAGGAAACGTCTTCATGCATATAGATTTTTTTGCTAAGAATACTTGAGCTCTGGAAGGAGATTTTGAAAACCAATCCACGTCCCAATTTCACTCGCAAGTCTGTCTATAACTTATGGCACAGACACCAGCAGACTTTTTGGCACCGTCACGATAATGAGATGGCCTCCGTGAAGATTTTGCTCGAAGAGTTTGCCCCGAAACTTGCGGGTCAGCCATACGAGGTTGAAACTATTCCATTACCCGAGTCTGCGGGCACCGGATATACCGCCTTTGCGATTGCGCTTCCAACCTTGCTACGCAAGTGGGGTGGAAAAATACGGGAAGTCGCTATTGACGGCACTTGTAAGCTTCGATTCAAACTCATTTCATATTCCTTCTCAATATTTCTCCAGTCAACACCAACAAAGCGGGCTTCGAATGCTACGCGTTGGTCGGAGAGATCTTCGGCTCCGGGCTTCCTCTCGGCTTCCTTTTCTTGAAGTCCGATAACCCTACCCAGGTGGCAAAGAGCAATATCTTCGCTCTGTGGTTAAACATTTTGCCCAAACTTGGGAGATTAAAGCAATTCAATGTCTCAGCGACAAGGAAATCATTGAGATCAATGCTTTTTAGCAGAGTTGCCAGATGGCGTCAAGTACCAACTCTGTTTCTGGCATGCAATCAAAATCGTTAAAGGCCGCCTAAGTGTGCTGGGACGTCGCCCGGCGCATTACGACAAAGACGAGGCTTTCAGTGAGTTTGACTGGATCGATCGTACCTTTGTTCCCATAGGCCAACTGGATGAAGCACTTCGGACGGAGGTAATTCATTCTCTTCCCTCAATTCGGACACCGGTGCTGAATATGAGGCTTATAGGAACGTCTTAAAGTTGCACAAAGTGTTATTCCAACACTGAAAGTGCGCTTCGATGGGAAGATTTTGCCTTCTGGTCCAGCACGGCCGAAATTGGTTATAAACTTAAATGGGAAACAGAAAGATACTCATGACGTGGGAACCGACGGCGTGGCCGCGTTGGAACGATTTGTGGATTCCCTTGACGATGATGAGGAAGACCTGGAAGAGGATCCTGACGCTGTTGATCACTGGGATGGCCCGGACTCGTGGTTTGAACCTGGGGAGACTGTTTTTGCCAAGGACAGTTCATATGCCTTCTGTCCAGCAGCTCATCGCAAGCAGATTCTTCGAATCTTCATTCGGCATTTTTGCGAGCACCCATTGCTGCCCGACCGTACAGGAACTCCCCGGACCTCAGCCAAAATTCGATATGACGCTGTGTACGAGATGTACCACTTCTGCTACCAGCGTGGACTGCGCGAGGTTTGGGGATACATGTGGGTTGCATGGTATCGCCCCGCAAAATACAGACTTTGGGCTCGCGCTAGCCAGCCAAATTTTATTGGACGCTGGCGGACAACTATGGCTGTCGAAAATCTGTGGCGCTACCTGAAACACGAAACTCTCCACCACCTTCTCCATCCCCGCCTCGATCAGCTCCTCTACCTCATTGTAACCGATCTCGTCCCTACCTTTGAGGCCAAGATGCAGATTTTCGACGCGGCTCACCTACCTGGACGACCGAAAGCATTGACTCCCTGGCAGAAAGCATTCAAAGCGGCGTGGAAACGTCTTTCCCTGCGGCCACTCGGCACTCGCAAATACACAGTGGACATTTCCCAGTGGACGTGTTCATGTGGGCAGCAAAAGTATAACGCCTACTCACTCTGCAAGCATCTCGTACAGGCGGTCCATCCGCTTGAGGCTGCCTTTTTTCGGGAGGTCGTTCGCCGCCGTGTAATTCCGTTTTACCGCCATCCGCTTCTCAAACCAAAGGATGGATCAATAATTGCGGAGTCGGCAGATGCCGATGGGTCAATTTCGGATGGAGACAATGTGCCGGACACAGGTGAACAGTCCCCGCAGCCTATCAGGGGTGTCAAGCGCAAGAGAGTGAATGAGGCCACTCCAAGTCGGCCGCAGCCTGAGGCTAGTAATTCCAGCCTCGGCTCAGGTGATGCCGAAAATCCCTTTATTCTTTCCTCCTCCCCCGTCCGCGAGGATGAGGAGTACGACGATGTAAGCTCACACTTATCTAGTACTCTGGTTTTGGGCTGACTTGTAATTTATTTCAGGAAGATGAAGTACATGAATTCATGAAAAAACGTATTTCTGAACTTCGAAAGGCTGCTGATATCATGGAGGGACAGCTTGCAAATGCTCAGGAGTCCAAAATCTGGCTCAAATCGATGAAAAACAAAAACATCGGAGGCGATGTCTCGAAAATGGTTGCTGATGTTCATCATCTGACAGAAACAGGAACAATTTGACGAACGACATGGGCCAAAGCTGGGAATAAAAATTCGGCAAGGTACACTCAGAATACCATGGGATACACTTTTAAAATGGTGAGGATATGGACATATAGATAGGTTGTTCTGTAGCTTGTCAACACTTTACTTTGCAATTTCCTTTTTGGGCTCAAGTCAGAAACAGGCCCGGATCGTAACTCACCTTAAACATGGGGGGCCCCGTTTAAAATTCCGAGGATATTAAAGGAGGATCTCATCATGTCAGACTACCTGTATATCCCAGTAAATGACAAACTTTGCAAAGGTCATTATTCCCGAATCATCCCGAATCATTACAAGTTAGCTACACTGTTACTCTTGCTGTTACTGATTATGTGTCTTTTTTGGAGTCTAAATAGTATTTATCCGAGCTCAATACAACCTATTTAGCTGCCTTGGGTTACCAAGCCCCATGACAGAGAGCCATGTGCGAACGGGCTTGTTGGACTTGGTGAAACACGAGGAGCACGGCTTCGGACCGGGATCAGCCGGTCACGTGGTTGCGCTACACCGTTGGGTCAATAGCGTTATCTCTGAACGCCGCGGAGCGCCTGCGGCGGAGAATCAACTTCGACGTGGACCTCGACACGTTCTACGTGTTTCGCAGCGCGGAGATTACTCGGATCGCCAAGGCCCACTCGAAAAAGGAAGACGCCGTGCGCAAGTTGCTCAGCAACGCCTCCCAGTACAAAGTAACCCGCCGCCCCAATTTGAGAAACGCGATCATTCATGATCGTTCGCGGAAGGCAAAGGCTGGTACGTACCTAGCGGATTTCCGCTGCCTTCGCGACGCGACGCTGACTGGTTGTAGACGGCGACTATGGCCGCATCATGTCTGACCTTCAAGGGGAGGTTGCTGACGACATTGAAGAAGGCGACTACCAACTCCTCAAGGCGACGATGAGCGCCGCAGAGAAGAAGCACCTGATCGACCAAATAAGGCCAATTGACAGCGCCAAGATTGATGGGGTGATGGGCCAGGTAACCAGCTCCACACGACCTCCCGAGCGCCTTGGCGTGATGGGTTTGGTTGTGTTTGTGGAATACCGGATGGGGACGAGCCTACCTTTTGGTTTCGTGCATTTTGTTCCCCTTCCAGTATTCTTACCCAGTCGTGATGGTGCTCTGTGGCGTGTTCGGCCCTACAATTAGCACTGCGTGTATGCTTGCCTATGCTTTATGTACAGCATCAGCTGTGGTGTCATACTGCCTCCCCACCGGAACATCTACGGACCGCAATCCACCATCAGATATTGATTGATGGTATACTAGGCCTTGGTTTCAACTCAGTGATCAAACTCGAAGGGCTCATTATTTATTCAATAAACAGAGGTAAGCCCGCTGGCGTGGCAGGGCCCACTCGTAGAGGCAAATATTTCGGTCCAAGCACATTTTATGGTGCCAACTAGGTACGATGTTATCTTTGAGTAATTTACTTTCTGCGGGTGCCCGCACAGAAATTCTGTATTTTAGCAGTGAGCGTGCCATCATTCATATGACTTGTTACACTAGTTCGGCTTTGATTTACGACTTCTTCGTTTCATTCTTGCGCGAAACGACGGGGCTAATACAGGAAGCTTGAAACTCGCCACCCCTGAAAGCATTCCAAGGAAATTTGGGGCGAAGAAAAAACTGAAAATTGAAATGATTGGAGCGAGCCAACACCCACTCTGCGAATATTGATTTTATTATTGAATTTAACCTATTTTAAGGCAGCTGGACATGGCTATGGTTGCAGACGGAACTTCGTGACAAACTTTTGTCCCGATTTGGGAATGGCTACTGTTCCTCTAGTTTTAACTCAGGCATCATGTTATTGTTTAAATAGCACTATAAGAAGGCCCTCTACAGATCCCCCGGAGCAAATGTGAAAAAATGTGAAAAAATGTTTTTTCCCACCGAGATTTTGCGTTTTCGGTTCGGGCCGGTCATAACCGGTGGCTGTGCTCCGCCATCAATCGTGCCCGACGGCTCCCTCTCGTTCCACATCATGCCGCGAGTCACTCAAACCGCCTCTCACCAGCACAGGGGCACCGGGGGAATGTTTGCCCCATCTCAGCCTATCCCCAGGAATGCCGAAACTGAACCTGACGACAACGGGGACAATCTGTGGGAGAGTGATATGGAATCTGACACGGATGCAACGGCGGAGTGAAAGGCCAAGGCAGAGGCAATGTTACGAGGGGTGGTGGGCAAGGGCAAGGGCAAGCAGAAGGCTAAATAGGTACACTGAATTTCGAAAATTTCGCTCCAGATTTTGCGTTTTTTTTTCCCCACGCTATGAGACCCAGGTCTTGTCCCATTTTCTTACGATTTTATTTTGCCATGACCAATGTTGCATGACTAAATCTTTGTTTGTACATGTAGTGAAAGCTCCCGAAATCCAAGTTCCCCTGGGTAGCCAAACCTAAAGGTTCAGCAATTATATTTGGCCTCGAACGCATACGTTATGGTAGCCATACTTCGAAACTATGTAAACTGTGTGCGTGAATCTGTAGAAGTGGGATGTCTTCAAAATCTTGTCCTTTGAGCCAAGTCTAGGCCGTACTCGGACGGTGGCGCAGGAGTGCATCAGAAAGATCTGTTGGGTATGTAAGGTAAGGGGGGGTAAAGGCCCCAGAGGCAGGCACTGAGTAGTAAGGTAAAAGAAGAGAGGAAACTGCACAGTGGGAAGTCATGCTCGACAACTGGGTTTCGTGCTCGGGGTTTAGCAGTGTAATGAGAAACCCTGCACCGAGAACCAAAGAGGAGTGCACCATTCTTCATCATGAAGTCAGCGTCTGCTTTCGATGCCAAGGACACCTGGATAGGCACGTGTGTTTTGGTTGGTAAATCTTCATCGCTGCACAAAGTAGACACAGCTTGCAGGTCGCCCCTGAAACCGCCTCTCCCGAGCCACTCGTTGAAATCCTGGTACGAATCACTGTGGCCTGGCCCCCCCGGCCGTGGAGGGACGGGGCCACCGTGGATAACTACCGAATGCCATGACCCGCCAAAGTCGACACAGGGACAGGCTCGGTTCTTGGGGATCCGGAGCAGTGGCTTGACAACATTCCAGATGGCAGGGATTCGTGCTATGGCAGCGTCTGGTGTATAAGTATCGTCATGTTTGAAGTTGATTGCGAGATTTCTGTTCTGCGTCCAACAAACACCATCGAGATGTAAATCTGCTAGCACAGCTTCTTCCGCAAGAGGTACGAAGAGTGTAGATGGGTGGAGTTGTGTGATGGTACCGGTTCCCTCGCCGTCAAAGCGAAAGATGAGGCCGGGGTTGGAGTTGTGAGCGGGATAACGAAGAGGCTCTGAGTTCGTCGGCGTTCGCACCGTCGGGGTAGCAACCGGATCAGTGGCTGTACTTGTCACAGCCTCGGCACTGGCAGCCTGAGCATACGTGGCGGGAGTCGGAGTGTAAGTAGAGTGTAGCACGAGTATCGAATATCACGAATATTTGTGCATGTCCATTCACGAATTGTGAATATTCGTATTCGTGAATTGGGGTGGCAGTGCTATTCGTGCGAATGCGAATACAGTTGCATTTGTCACAATGCATTAGGTCATAATGCATAATTGTCATAATGCATACACTTTTGGTGCCCACCGACTCGGTGGGCAGGGATTTTATGCAATTTTGTCATAACGCATATTGCATAAGGTTTGGGAGGGTCATTATGCATTTTTTTGGTTCGAATTTCGATCAGACCGGGCTTCCAGCGAGCCATTTTGGCAAATTGAACGCGATCACGGGTCAGGACTGCTCGGGAAGACTCGGCATCGCTGTCCCGGACGTGATGTTTGCAATCACCAGACAAACCAAACATCAAACGAAAATTTTCCTCATGTCTCCCGAGCCCAAAACTCGCAAACCTCGGGGCCTTCCCACTGTGCCGTATACACGGGGTGTCTGGAAGCCTAAACCTCCCAAAGATGCTCCCCGAACCTGCGCTAAACCACCCAAGGATACGCGCCGACAACGTCTCACGCTGTATGACTGGATGACAGTCTTTGCCTTCGTCGACAATCACTCAGATATGACTGAGCAAGAAGTTGCGGCACATTTCAGGAGCTTGACAGCCGGCGCTCTATGTAGTTAAATGGTAAAAACAATTGTTTTCTCCGAAATGTTCCGGGCTGTGACACCGTGTCACCCGAATGTCACTCTGTGTGACAAATCTCGGATTGCATATTGCTCATAATGCATAGGGTTTTGGTGTCCACCGGCCTTATGCATTATGAGCTATCCAACTGTATCAGGCTTTGGGGAAGTTGATATTCGCGAATATTCGTCGGGTAATCCTGGGTTAATCACCGTGGAATAGAGCAACCTCGGATCAGAGAGAACCAACCCTATCTTGGCAGATTCCCGATTCATCCGTCCGTTTCACCGTAACAATGGCCATCTGTCAATCTGATGCTACAGCTGGCTTCCGTCAAGAGGACCTGATTATCTTCGGAGTTTCTGAATGCTGGTCATGACAAGCAGCTGATCTTCCTCGGAGTTTCCGAACACTTGCATCAGTGAGGAGCTCATATTCTTCGGAGTTTTAGTACTCTCATTTAACCTGCAATTGTGGGGCTCAACAACTCAACACCCCGATGGCCTCTGCATCTGCGAGGAATCGGAGGAAGGCTGTAAGCTCTCAACCTCCATCTACTCCGGAGCCTCCATCACTCCCGCGATCTGACAACGACAGCGAGTCTATCGCACCAGACGACAGTGCTTCACAAGTTCCCAGTAGCAACGTCTCTCCTGCATCGTCTCGTCACCGTGGCAAAGCACCAGATAAGCGGCATTACGACAACGACGACCTCACAGATGATGATCTATGCGAAGAGGAGAATGACTTGCGTCTGTGTTGAATTTTACTTCCACACATTATGCCTGATTTCTATCTGCCAGGCCATGCACGACGCGACTATCACGCTGCATTCTACTCGGAGTTCAAAAACCCCGTGCTGGAGCACAACAAGGAAGGTGAAATTGTGTTCGTCAAGGTCAAGAACCCCGGAGGAATGCCCAATTCCGTGCCTGTCTATCTCTTTGAATGTATTCACTGAAGCAAGCCATATGTATGAATAGCTCGTCTGAATATTATCAGATTTTCCACGGTCGAATGGGTGAGCTTTGAAGATGCCGGCGAGAGGTCTTTTTTGATGACGTTTTATATACCTTTGCAAAAGAATTTAGCGGGGCGATCACTTCCGGCAGTGCGATCAAAATTTACACAAATCTCACCTTTGATTTTCTTCTCAGCTCAAATGCTCGGATGATTCTATTGAGAAACCCCGTTTCTCGGAGAAACCCCCCCTATAAGGCAATGTTCCCATCAAAGTTCCGCACATCACCCGGCAACCCGGTGGATCCATAATGTGTTGCATAGACCATTATTACTGCCCAGGAAATTTGAGAAAGTTTTTGAGAGTAGTTCATACCTTTTCCGAGTGTAATTGCCAGGTGAATTAGCTATCTGGCACGAATACAAGGCATTCCACTGTGTGATGGGATCAAAGCAAGTTCAACTCAACCTCGGCAAGGTGATTTCACTTGCCCTGTGGGCTCCGACGATCTGCAAACTATCCAGATATGTATCTGGAGGTCCCCGCAGTGTTGCCTGAGTTTTTTTATTAGTATCCATCACATGGCAAAAGCCCTAACATGATTTGCACAGTTCTGTGATTAAAATCACATTGTGAAGGTTCATGGTGCCTGGAACAGGCCCGGTCGAGTAATAAAAGAAAGATACACACCACATTCTGGGCAATTGAAGTCTAGATCCACCCGGAAACATTAGACTTCGGCTGGGTGGTCACCGGCATCAGCGATGAGATGCCCCATTTGGAGGGATTCCTCCGGATTTGCCGAGAACCCGGGTTTCTCAATAGAATAACCCCAAATGCTCCCCGCAGGCTCTATAAACTTGGTAGCACATTCTAGTATACCGATGTTATGACTGGCTTTTATCTTACAGCTCTTTGCGGAACTTAGGGCGCGGCCGATTTTTTTTTCCTTTTTGAGCTGTTTTTGATCATTTCAGCCAGAACAGCTGTTCTGACCTCAATTCTCAGCGTACGTTTTTGAAAACTATATGAGCAGAATCACACGACAATTCCGCAGGGCATGACGTCCTCAGAATCTTTCCGTACCGCCGGTAGTAATTATAATATATTATTTTGCATGTTTTGCGGAGATCATCTCTTGTGTCGTGATTTGAAGGTTGTGTGGGATGTTGTATGGCTCTAAAAACAATTATTTGTATGGCGGAGGGCACACCGTCCTCGTAATTGAGGCATGGCACCCGGAGTGTGTGAACAGTGGACTTGAACAAGCAGAATATAGGTACAGCTCAGGCTCTGTGTATTTGTGTGATCTATGATTGAATAAGCTGAGAAACTGACCATTATCATTCTATTGAGTGTCCTGGAGGAGACCCACGGCTCGGATTTGCTCTTGTACTCCCTGTACAGCACCGCGAGACAACTCGATCACAACGATTCCGGGCACGTGACCGCACTTGTGATCACATTGGGACATGTCGCGTCGCCGGACGGGGATGCACAGAGTTGATCTGAGGCGTGTAATCTCTCGAAAACACTTCAAAGTCAGAATATTGACAATTGGTTCACTCGCTGGAGGATAGATCACACAAATACACAGAGCCTGAGCTGTACCTATATTCTGCTTGTTCAAGTCCACTGTTCACGTGCTCCGGGTGCCATGCCTCAATTACGAGGACGGTGTGCCCTCCGCCATACAAATAATTGTTTTTAGAGCCATACAACATCCCTCACAACCTTCAAATCACGACACAAGAGATGATCTCCGCAAAACATGCAAAATGATATATTATAATTACTACCGGCGGTAGGGAAAGATTCTGAAGACGTCATGCCCTGCGGAATTGTCGTGTAATTCTGCTCATATAGTTTTCAGAAATGTACGTTGAGAATTGAGGTCAGAACAGCTGTTCTGGCTGAAATGATCAAAAACAGCTCAAAAAGGAAAAAAAATCGGCCGCGCCCTAAGTTCCGCAAAGAGCTGTAAGGTAATCAAGCTGAAATTGAGACCGCTAGATCAAAATTTTACAAAGCTATACATTTTTGCAAAGAGGGGCCATCGATAGTCTCTCCGTCCATCTGAACTCCGCTGCTCAGCTGACCTTTGCTTCGATCCGACAATGCCCCTCCTAACGTCTTTCTAATGACGTAGGTCAGGGAGATGGTACCCGCTTTGGCGATATCGATGAGGACTGGAATCAATTTCGGGGAATCTGTATATTCCTTGAGAAAGGGAGGAAATGTACGAGCCGAGGAATTACTCACCTGTCTTCGATGCACCCCCTGCCGGCTGGTATTGACATGCTCGTCGTAGACGGTCGAGTCGCATGTGCGAGACGTGGTCGCGTCGATACCTCCATGGGGTATCGAACGTTTGGTATTTGACGACATTTAAGGCATGGGGACGCGTAAGATACACTGGTCAATTAGTTCAGATTACTGTGACTAATATTGGGGTACTGTTGGATGGCTCTCACCAAAATAAACACAGAAAAGACTCCAGTAGACATAGAATGAGCCGACGAGCGCGACAGGGTGCACATCGGACAAGGTGTGGCAAACAAGGCTGATAACAATAGGCACCGAGGAACGATGCGACGCGACGATGAACCCAAGAAGGCAGGCAAGAGCGGGAGCCAAAAAGAGAAGGCAGCTGAGGAAGAAGCGGATAATTGAGCGCTGGGATGCGCCAACTGTGTGTGCTGTCGATGGAGCCAAAACTCCGCGCGTCTCTCGACCATTGTGAGCTGAAATCAAAGTCAGAGTATGTCACGGACTCGAGGATGCATGAGACGTGCCTTTTTTGATACGCTCCTGAGCAAAAGGTGGCATTTCAGCTGGTAATAATCCAGTGGGCTTACTTGGAAACTGCGCAGCCCAGCACTCTTTATACCAGGCACCGACACTCGAATGTTCTCAAATTTTCGGCTCTCATGCACTTGAAATCGTTGATGGCAATGTACGCGCCGCCATCATCATCCGCGCCGTCAGAACACTTGCCGCGAATTTCAAGTCCGATAGTGGTGTGTGACTTCTTAGGTTCAAGCATGAGTGAGATAAAAGCATAGTGTAAACTTCAAGTCCGCATCATTTTCATCTCCCGAGTTGCTGACTTGTCTCAAAATTCCAAGTCTCTTCGTGATATATCACCTCAAAGAGGCTGTGTATTTTTGTGCACGGAAGTCATACTGTATTACTGTAGTAAATACATTGACTGCGAACGAGTACGGCTGTGAGGAGTAAACTAAATCTATGGTGGAGCATATATCGAAAAGGCCGTTGAAGGCGGGTGTAACGAAACGAAACGAGCAAGCATCGCGTTGAGCGAGGCCGATGCAAAAGAGATGCTGGTTGAGCAGCGGGTTGTTCATCTATTTACGTGCACGCTTCCTAAATAATTCAAGTTAGTATGAAAGCTCGAGCTGAATTAAAAGAAACCCCACGTATCATAACCGCCAAGAAAATTTACCAAAAATTCAAATGCTCCTACTAACGAGATTCCGAAGGACGACCCCAACGAGCAATGGGCTCGGCTTGATCGTGAAGATTTTCTCGACGAGGTCATTCGCCATGACGGCCGCCGGGACCAGACAGAGCAGATCGTCTGCGCGGGTGAGGGGTGTGCGGCTACTGAGATGCCATTTCGGTGTCTCGACTGTCTGCACTCCTGCCTGTACTGCAAGAATTGTGTGGTAAAAATACATCACCGCATTCCCCTTCATCACATTGAGGTATTTGTTTTATTTCAATTCTTGAGCCGACATTAAAGAAATACATGTAGGAGTGGGACGGCAAATTCTTCCAATGTCGGACACTCAAGTCCCTGGGTGTTCGCATATAACTGCAGGATGGTTTGTTGCCCGGCCTGCTTATGCACGCAAATGGTGATCTACTCGAGACTAAATCCGGATGTGAAACCGGAGCTATCAACAATTATGGTGATGGCAGAGTCGTCGAATGAGGTCTCAATGGACTCAAAGAGAGCCTGGACAAAAGGATACAAGCACCAATAGTGCTTCAGTCTCTTGAAGAGGGCGGAGTCCTGAGAATTTTCTGGCTTGAAGTGAGCACGGGTTCCGAGGACAGAAATCCGGAGCTCACTGAATTGACTCATCAACTTGTGATCCTCAGATCGGGTGAACCTGAGCCATTCGGAATATTTTGCAAATGAGCAGCGGGAATTGCCGAATTTGATACATTCGTGGCAAGGGGAAACCCAACTAGCGAAGGTACAGGAACGATCCCTGTCCTTGCAGTTTGAACACGGGAATTGCGGCTACTTGTTGATAAGCAAGTTTTGGCTTTTCCTGCACAGACTTGACTCACCTTGCGCTCAGCAAGCATTTCTGAGAGCTCGGGAAAGTCGGAAATTGACGGAGCGCCCGTAGACATGGCTATCACGGAAACAAAATAAAGTGCTTCTGTTTTAATCCTTTCGGGTGCTGGGAAATTCACACAGCATTGTGCGGATCGACCCTGAATTGAACTATACCATTTACGGCGTCATAACAGATGTCCAGAGAAGATCTTGTGGGTCCTGATGATAGGACAGCAATTGAAAATTCAGAATGACAGATTTCTGGAAGGGGCATAATGTATCAATTCGGATACTGAGTGTCTACTCGGGATCCAGGGACATGTCTTCTGGAAGAACAAGACGGAGTTGCGTGCAGACAGCCTGCAGACGTTCACGGAGCACCGCAATCACAGAAGCGGGTCGGCTATGCATCACAGCATCCATGAGAAGGTTATGCAATTCTCGGACTGCCGTAGTCGTTGAAAGTGCAGCGCGCATGCGAGAACCTTCGGGGCCGATCAGATCGATCCCATGCATGGCCTCAAACGCTTCGGCGACCCCGGAATTATCCAGGTCTTGCTGAGCGAGAACAGCGGATGAAACAACTGTGAAGTGTCAGCGTACACATCACAGTGGAAATAAAATTCCGCGGCACGAACCACGTGTCAGGGTGAGAGTTCTGAGGTGTTCGCGATTGAAATGGGCAGCCCAGTTGTCGAAACTGACATAGTCGCAATTGGGGTGGCCGATTATGATGCAGCGCAGGCAGGGAACTCCCCACATTGACCAGAGGCAGCGCCGCTGATCAGTGCGACATGAGATACAGTCCTCTGAAGGCTGAAAATTTTGCCTCAGCTCACAACGTGTGACTGAGCAGAACCGATACTTACAAACCGAGTGGATAGGAGGAAATAGGTACCGTCTGTGTGAATGCGCTCACGGGATTCCGATGCCATTTGATAGTGAAAGGAGAAAGAAAAGACGGCAATGGTGGCTTTTCAAACCCACGGCAGGGAGGACGTCAGATCCGCCGGGATCAATTCTCTAGAGACAAACCAGAGACTAGATCAAAATTTGATGGGAGAGAAAGAAAACCGTAGAATTGATGGTATGGTAGGGGACGCGACTTCATGTCAAGTCGCAATTTTGCAAATTTTGGGCCGAAAGTAGGCGCAAACGACAGGAAAATATCCGGTGACACTGAGCCCCCACAACTTAGATGCACGAAGCTCCGGTGAAGAGTTCCGAACAAAAGTGGAGCCAGTACAGGCCAGACACCAAGCCAGACTCGGAGGCCTAGACACCTGTAAGTACGGACGGAGCCCAGATAGACCACCCATCCAGGGAAGCACCATAAGAGCTTGCAGCACAACCATCATAGCATACTGGGCGGGTTAAAGGCGAAAGAATTTTTGCGGCTCTACAATTTTTTTGGGTGCTCAGAGCCTCAAGTTAGGTACACACAATTTTTTTTGCATCCCAAAAAATCTGCCATTTGTAACCCTAAGTTAGGAGTGACCCCGATTTTTCTGAAATGAAAGTTTTATCGATAAACCTACCCTATGTTCCTTCCAAATCTCGAATCTTGGGGGAATCCGACCAAAAATGCGGTTTGACAAGAAGTTTTGACCGCCACCATACGAGGATATACCAAGCTCGCACGGCACATCTATTTTCAAACACTGCACATTCAGTGCAAACACTGCACATTCCGTCTAATGTGCCGCCTTTTATTACAAAGGCGGCACTTACCATTTTGGAATGTGCAGTGCGTCGGTAAGGCTTGGCAAATCACCTTACGGACCCATTCCGTAACGGTCCACGCGTCCATACCGATTTTTTCATTCCTCCCCCACCTTCCACCTTACGCCCCCGACCCGTCTTGCGGCGAGCACGCGTCGAAATGGCCAATGCAGCGTCAAAGCACACACCCGCCGACCGCGAGTACATTGGCAGCTTGTCACCGCACATCTTGATGGAATTTCGGGACTATGTACGCGGTCTCCGTGGCAAATCAGTGGCTTCCATTGCTCACCTAATGCGACGAGAACTAGCTTTTTAATCCCACTTATATCACCATCAACACCGCAAAGTTCCTTGATTATGAATGGATAGACATCACTCTGCTTCGGGAGTATGTCTCGGTGCTCGGCGCGTCAACGACGCGTTCACTCCCAATCCTTGATCAGGTTCATGTTAAAATAGAAGCTGTACCCCCTTCTGTGTCGACTGTTTCCGTCAAAGCGGAGCCCGACGTCCAACACGTAGCTTCTGTAAAAACGCGCACGCTGCACGTGGGCGAGCGTGAAGTTATCGAACTCCTTTCGGATTCAGAACCCCAGACCGAAGACCTGGACTCAGATCTGGAGGTGATAGAGGCGCTCCAGCCTTCTCGGTCATCTAGCGTCCCCCCATTGTCTGGTGAGTAGCTTCTTCAAATTCCCCTCCCCATCTTTAATTTTTGTAGATGCCGACCATTCGTCCAAACATGATAGCGATTTCGAGGAGCTTGATGGAGGATCAGACGGTGCGCCCAGTTTATGATTTAGCCTGTCCAATATTCATTCCCGCTGACCAGATGAGAACTCCGACGACCTGATGCTGTCCGACACCGTCTGGCTTGATGATGGTACATCACAGATGATCAGTGGGAGATTTCGTCCCAGCCAGAAAGTAACCGTTGAGCGAATGGAGTACCGGAATGGTGCCGCCGCCGTCTATCCAATCCATCGCGTTCGAACGGGGATTGTTGTGGACCTTAGCGATCCGAAATATCATTTTCGGGACGCTTCCAAAGCCTTGGTTCCGCTCACTACAGTCATTATGGACGCAGTTGGTTTTTATTTTATTTTCAAGCTCCAATACTGATTTTTTGGATAGGATAACGACTCCTGGAAATGGCTTGGTGGTAGTGCCAGCGCAAACGTCACTTTCTCCCCTAGCGAGAAGGCTATCAGCTGCCGAAGCATTCGGTATGAATGCAAGGGTGCTCATGCGTGCGATCAGCTTGACGCCGCGCTACGAACCGCAGTTCGGTTCGAGTTGGATGATCTCGCACCGCGCCAAGCGATTGTTCTCGCACAGCAGGAGACCCGTCGCACGGAAGGGAACACGCCCGAAGAACGGGTGGTACTGTGAGTTTTCTATCCTGAGTCCCCAACCCAAATCTCTCACCGTCTGTCAGGTTCATCAACATGATACGCAAAACCAAGTGCAATGCCATCGATTCAATGGGCAAACCATGCCGCGGTGGGCCGATATTAAAACCGAAGCCTCAGGTATTTCTCTGATTCGATCTCGGAAACGTTTGTGTACTGACATCTTAACTACAGGGACCTTCGCGTGGTCATGAGCTCTTCGTCGGATGCAGTGGCTGGACTCCAAAATTCCAACAGGGCCACCGAACGCACACCATCTCCGATAATGTCAATGAAAACCTTCTCGCCAGGGGCTTGGCGGGGTTGCCCCTCGCCGACGATGTCAGCAAGGATACTTCACCATGCAGCGGGATCATTCACCCGCACATTGGACTCAAAAAGAAACTGTGTCGTATGTATTGTCAACTGTTTAAATTCCACGCCTCAACACACTGATTACTTCTCAGCTCACGCTCATATCGTGAATGGACTGCAAGTGCAGGGGGAAATCAAGAATTATCCCTGTACTGCATTGCGATGGATTTATGTCCCCAAGGACTCGTCCATCCGCCAAGTCCTCATCATTCATAATGATCTCGGCCATAATCACCCCTGTCCCGCTCTCAGCAAAGTGACGTTTGGGCACAAGGACACTTATCGTCGGTGTATTCAGGCCAACGGTGTTCTTGGGGCCACAGTAGCGAAAATCGACAATGGTAAGCCCTTATTCTTCTGTGTTTTATTCCGTGTATGATTGAGATTCATCCTAGCGCAATCAACCAAGATGCTCCTTGCCGGAAAAACCCCCGCTGCTCACGCTGCGCCTCTGCACAACAAACGTGCGAAGCGCAGTATACTTCACGCTGAAAAGCTTCAGAAGTATCCCAACGGTCTCGGCGTCGATGGTGAGCTGCAAACCCCAGTTCACTACCAATATACTCACGCTGCTTAGCCATATACTCCATCTATCGCGCTGAATTGACCAAACCGCTTCCCGAACGCTACGTGCACAGTTACATTGAGACGCCAAAAGGCGAGAAAATCATCGTGACCTTCGTCGTTTACCTCTTGAAGCTTCTTGATGATCCCGGAGTAACGTCCTTCGACGGCGATACGACTTTCAAAGGGGTCGAGGGCAAAATGAACGAATGGGAGCTTACGATATTTGCAAAGGTTGTCCAACGCGGTTCGTTTTTTGCTTCATTTACACAGTAATGGTACTCACGTATATGTTAGCTGCCTCCGTTCTTCGCGCATATATCAATGGCTCGAGTGCAGATTTTTTCGAGCTTCTCTTTGACGAGCTCCAAAAGAGGAAGCTCGAGGTGACTGGCAAGCCGATCGCATTCAAAATATTTGTTCCGGGCGGTAATCTACTAGTCGCAAATGTGGACATGGATACTGCTCAAGTCATTGGTCTCTGCCGTTCGGTCCTCAGCTTCAGTGATCCCGAATACAGCCGCATTCCGAAAGATACTCCGCCCAAGCAGATTGCGCCGAAGTTCATCAAGAGCTGCCTACGACACGGCAAGGAGTAAGCAGTTTACTCCTCCTTTTCATTGAGAGCTGCTTACATTCTTTAGGCCAATTCACGACTTTCGCGCGCTTGTATCGCCAGCCCAGTTAGCGCGTCTTCAGGATTGCTTCTACCTTGACTCGGTGGAGTCTCTGAACACGTTCTCCTCCTTCGTTTACGGCCTGAACATCCAGAAAATTTCTGGTTAGTCTTTACTTCGGAAATGTGTTTCTCTAACCACCACTCTGCCTTTAGATTGGTGGAGACATAAAGAAATCGACCCCTGGATTATTCCGTGCATCATCAAATCCCAGTCGCAAATTCCCGCGGATATCTGGGACGCCACTCCTTCAACGACCAACACCAACGAGGCGCAGCACCACTGGACGAACAGCTTAACTGGAACCAAACTAACGCCTGTTGAAGCGCTTGAGAGGTGTGCTTGTTTCACTTTGTGCATTACCTTCTTTGACGCTCACCTGTTGCAGTCGACGTCGGGTTGACCAGAACGTTGCGGATGAGATCAAAATGTCGCTCAAAACAGGCATACTTTCCAACTCCAACAACGAGCTTTCTCACCGGATGGCCCGCAATTCGCAGCGCCAGTCTGCCGTCGCACGCAGAGCTACTGAGTCTCGCGACGCGGCTAATGTTTCAAAGGACCTCCAGCGCCGCATCGACGAAGAGGCCGAAAAGCGGCGTCTCTCCAACGAAACTACGAAGTTCCTCAAAGCGCAGCTCAAAGACGCCAAGAGTACATCCAAGAGAGGGAGGGCAGCTGAAAAAACAGTCATTCTGTCAGCGAGCTCGAGCGGCCGCGTGAGTTCTGCGCCGGCGAGGAGAGGTAATATTGGTGTCATCTTCCATTTCTTACGTGAGTCGTGCTGAGAGAAATTTCAGAAGTGCCAACGCCCGCCGCACCAGTGCAGTCAGACTATGTTCCATCTGCACCTGTGGCCACGTCAACCTCTGGAGAAGAATTGTCGGTGGATGAAGCTAGTTCTCACCGATACTCTTCGCCAGAGCCCACGATGAATACTTGGAACGGTAATCTGGACTTCGACTCACTTATTTATGATCTCCCGGCCATTAACACCGACGGAAATTGGTATTTTTTGCAGGATCCGTCGCGGATCATTCCTTTCGACGTACAACCCAGCTTCTGATCCCACCTTATTTATGCATTCCAACACATCGACAACTTCGCATGCCTACCCCGAGGATCCCACTCAAAATTTCACCGATATCTATGGTCTCCGCGGTGCGGAAACAGCCATGCCTTCTGCTGCGTCCCCGGAGGATCCTCTCCAGGACTTGCTTGATTTGTATGGGGGCGCCGGCAGCTTCCCCGGCACACAAGCTACCCACGGCTTCACAGTGTTAACTTCAACACCGTATCTCGACGCCCCCTTGCCCATTCTCCCACCGCCGCCTCCAGAGTCCCCATGTGCGCCTTCTCCAGTTGTACAACAGGTGTCCGAGCCCGGCTCGAGCGCCCCCCGATCACGCCGCGGTCGCCAAGAAGTAGACGAGGCAAATATCATCCATACGACGCGTACTCGAGTCCCCAGTGCACGCAAACGGGGACGGCCGTCACAAAACGGCCGTCAGACACAATTTTGAAAGCTCTGACGGCCGGGTCCCGGCCGTCAGACCCGTTGACGGCCGTCGACGGGCGCAGACGACGACGATGAGGCAGACGTTACAGCTCGCCCACCCAAAAAAAGCAAAGGCAAACACGTATGTCTTTCTACTTATTTGATCGGTTTTCAATTATCTCAATCCACAATAGTAACAGTGTCGCGCCGTTGAAGGAAGGGATAGACTTAGAAATTAATTTCATTTCAATCTTGTTTCAATCTATATACTTTATGGCCTCAATACGAACTTGCCTTATTTCTTCTCGAAATTAATCGCGACACGCACTCCGCAGCACCAACGAGACAGGGGCCGACGGCAATGGCCGCCTTGGCACGTCGGCAATCAATGTGCCGCCTTTGCGGCAAATGTGCTGGGTTTGGGCGAATGTGCCGTGTTTGCACGCAATGTGCAGTGCTTGAAAATAGATGTGCCGTGCGAGCTTGGTCTATCCCGCCACCATACCCTCTCTCCGGCGAGTTTCTCGCTGAGCAGCAAAGACAGCATCACGAGACGCCGGATCAAGTTCGTAGCGCTCGACTTGTATCAGCACGGGATCAACCCGCTCGCACGCGAAACACCCTATACAGGACATTCGCGAACGGCGGCACCGAATCGGAGGCTGGCCAGGCTCAAACATCACTTGGACATCCGTGTCGGCAGTTCCACTGCTGCTCTTCCACGAGTCGTTATCCTGGACTCGTTAGCACACCTAAATCATGTGAAGTATGGTCAAAAAATTGTACCTTGTTCTTGATGAGAAAATCGACGGTATGTAGCACACCATCCTTGTCATAAATGTTATATTTTGGGTCCTCCAGGTTGACGATCAAGGCGGTCGGAACACGATGGATGGGATAGATCGATGGAAGGCCAGACACATACTCCAGTCGCCCAACCTTGACCTTCGCGGTGACACGGTAGTCACCAATGAGGACATGAGATGAGATACCCATGTAGAAACCTTCGTCATCGAGCAGGCCATTGTGCTTTTCCCGCCGTCCTTGATAACCCCATTCCACTTTCACAAGTGAGGGACAATAATTTCGAGGTCGGTGTTCCCACCGCCATGTGACTCCGAGGAAAATACTTATTATGGCCAAAGGCGGGGGTTAAATTCTCTACAACTTTCCTGGAACATGAATTCCCTCAATCACCATTCATCCACGCCAAAATATCGGTACCCATTGCACTTTCACAAGTGAGGGACCAGGATTCCGAGGTCGGTGTTCCCACCACCATGTGACTCCAAGGAAAATATTTATTCTGGCCAAAGGTGGGGGTTGAATTCTCTACAACTTTCCTGGAACACAAATTCCCTCAATCACCATTCATCCACACCAAAACATTGGTACCCATTCCACTTTCACAAGGAAGGTCGATGTTCCCACCCTCATGTGACTCCGAGGAAAATATTTATTCTGGCCAAGAGCTGGGGTTAAATTCTCAACAACTTTCCTGGAACACAAACTCCCCCCATCACCAAGCATCAGTCCCAAAACATCGGTACCCATTCCACTTTCACAAGTGAGGGACCGCCTACAGGACCCACTACTAAAGATAGTGGGCATTGATTTGATTAGTTCAGTGCTGTTACTACTGTACCATTTGGTTCAATTCGTATGTCACAGGTCACAGGGCGTTTTTTAAAAGATTTTTTTTGGGGTGTCACAGGCATTCTCGAGGACTTTCGAATCTTCAAAACATGTCACAAAATTGGCGGAAAATGGCCAAAAAAAATCAAAATTTCGCCTGGGCGGCACATGCGGTGAGCAGCGCCGCGGTGTGCTTCTCCGATCCGTCCTGAATATTGAGAACATCGGGAAGGCCACTCATTGCTGCGAGGTGTGGGACAGGAGGCCAAAAAAAAGCGCAGAAAGGGCCAATTTTGATCTTGCCCCTTTGGAACCGCTCAAGAACAACTTCCCTTTCACAGTTCACACAGTTTGTACATAAGGTAGGGCTCACTCATAAGCAACCCACCCCACGTGACTTCCTAATCGGGCTTCATCCCTTTTCCCGCACCTTTTCGCTCAAATTCCGGCACATTGGCACATAATATCCCAATTTTCAATACGAAGAACTCTTTATATGGTCTTTAGTGGTGCATCAAAAAAAAATTGGCCGATATCCTGATATTATTGATGAGTTGAAAGCGGATTACTACCAAAATGTCGGTATTTCGCTTTCAGCAATCTCAGTATTTGACCAAAAATTATGAAGATCCAGATTATATGAGTTAGGAGGTATTATAACAGATCTTCGTATTCATTTTGTGCCCAAGGACACCCCCGTGGTTGTAAATTGTGCATCTATGGCCATCAGAGGCCCATCAGCCCGATTAGGAAGTCACGTGGGGTGGGTTGCTTATGAGTGAGCCCTACCTTACCTATTGGCAATGTTTGAGAGCCTTCTCTGTCAGATTTCAATTCCTCGGTCCTTTACTGAGATCTCGGGGCCAAGTCTCGGAGTCGGTATTCCCGGCATCCGGCAAACTACATATAAAACAGGTGTCACTTTCCCTAACCTGAGCAGCGCAAAAGTCACATGGAGGCCTGCCTCTTCATCTCTGGCATCCTTCTGTTGGTCGCCTATGGCATAGCCCATTCTATTGTTGCCAACATAGTTGGTCACAGAATCCTCGCCATTGCCCATCCCGCTACATATGTTCCTACCTTACCCTCAGCAGCATTCACTCCATTATATGACACCCCCATCTTTATGGTCAGTGTGGTCGTGTGAACAGTGGCCATCATTGCAGTATGCACCGGCAACGCTAAAGCAGCGGAAATATCTCTTGCCATGGAAATATTTCTCCCCATCCCAGCTGGAGTTATCGCCAATGTCCTCGGCGTGTTGATTCTGCATCGGCATGGAATGCACGGATTTCACGGACAGCGTCCAAGTTTGTCTCAGGCAGCCAGCGTGGGGGCGGTCGGGCAAGCGGTGCTAATCGGGATCCATGGCTGGAGGTTCAAGGGATCCCGCATGTAATCATTGGAAGTCTAATGTAATATTTTAATACCAGGACATTCTCTCGATGAATTCGCACCTTTCCCTTGATGCGCTGTGGTTTCCATTTTGGTCTGAAGTCTTGGGGATCTGTTTCATCTGGGAGGGTCAGGCTGTGGGACCGTGGTTTGGGCTGGCTACCGGACAATTTTGTTGGTGATTTTGATGGGGATTTCGGTCTTGAGGCAGCGGAAATAACCCGAGGCCGTTGGGTGCTATAACCAGCACGTGTGCGAGCATCCTCAAATATGGTGATCTTGTCAGAGCCAAGAAGTTCTCGAGTGAGATTGCCTTGTCCTTTGATTGTGGGTTGTCGAGGCATGGGGGATTGACAAGTCACGTGTATCTTGTTTTGACACCAATGGCACTGTCATGAGGATGTCGACGGAGCGCCAACATATCATAATTGAATTCAAAAATTGAGACAAAAAGATTTAATATTTAATTCAATCTTTGTTCGTTAAATAAGCTGGCTGCATCGACCATATAACACCATGTATACCCAGCCGCTCCAAAACATTTTTGCGCATGAAGTGGGGCAGACATATATGGTCTCCTGTACCCCAAGGGCCGACGGAGTGAGTTAGGGACTTCCCACACAACAATACAATAGTCCCAGGATTGTAGCGGATTGTGGCATCCAATTGCTCGATTCGAAGGGTGGCCTCTTCCAGGTTGCCTGCAGAGATCAGAAGATTATACCATTCTCAGCTGCCTCCAATGTCAATGTGAGGGATGGTCTGCCAATTTGCAATCACGGTGATTCCTGAAAACACCGATTCCCAAAGGCCTGCTATCTCCCAAGTCTCTGATAGAGAACTCAGCTTCGCATGTGCCTTCTCATCTGCCTCCCATAGCTCAAGATGGGTGAGACCGAGGATCAGATTGACAAGCTTCTCCACAGGACCGATGTCAGTCAACCATTCTCTTGCTGATTGAAAACTCAAATTGTTGGATGGCTTCAAAGCATATTGTGGGCTCTGGAGGCTGGAATAAGCTCAGGGAATTCTGACACAGTCTGATCACATACCGCATGCCCCACACCAAACCATCCACTGGAAAAATTCACAGAACCAGGCTGCATAGTCCTCTTGACAAAGTTTGAGGTGACACTACGCCACGAAGGGGGCTGGCTAGGTGTCTCCGCATTTTTGATACTGCTGGCAAGAAGTTTCTCCAGATTTTTTGTGGTTTCATGTATCCGCATCTGGACCTGTCAACTGCATCCAATGGATTTTGTAAGACATGCTTACCATATGAGACTCAGAGACAATATGAGGGAGGATCCAGGCAAGTATCCATCCTTCCGAGTCAACCAAAGTGGTACACGCTTCAATCATTCCAAGCATTGGGGATTTGAAATTTCGCTCTTTTTGTGCTTTGGTACTGGACGAAAATTTGGCAAAGTCCCAATTCACGACAACTGAACCAGCAGGGGAACATTAGACAATCTCAGTGTTTAAAGTACAATATATTTACTTGGATTGCATAAAGCTGCCGACACTCTCTGCACAAGCACTTGGTATTCGGGCTGCAGAGTCCGCCAGGGAGCAATATCTGAGGGGGCTGGCTGAAAGCAAATGTCAGCTGAGAATTCCGTAACAGTGTCAGTACATACATTGGGTCATGTAATTTCTGACGGCATCTCCTTTCCACATGATATTGCAGAATCTGCAAGGTCTTCTTTGGTTCCGGCCGAGCATCCATAAGCAGAAAAGGCATGCCGAACACAGATCCGTCATCTGGCTTTTTTCGGTGAAGGGCTGCCATGGCTGGCTCCATCAATAAAAAAGGGATACCAAACATAGATCTTCCATGCTCCCTTTTTTCGGTGATGGACCATGAATGGCTGATGGCAACCTTGTATAAGGTTTGGCAATCCCTCAAATGACTTGAGGGTAGAAGGCCTTGGCTGCGCCTGGCAGGATCTCGTACTTACCTTTTTTCCCATCATGCCGATTATGCCGCTTAGTAAGCTGGTCATCCCAAATCCACAACAACAACAACAACAACAACAACAACAACAACAACAACCACCACCACGCCCCACGCCCCGCGCCCGTATCTTCTCACTCTGGCCTCCTCCTGCCCTAAAAATTGGACCTCATTCTCCCTGAAGACTCCTTATTCATTAAATCCACTCCAGAAAAATTTTCACCGACGCGTTCTCCTTCCAGGCGCCGACCTTTGACACGCCAATTTGATGGACGTCTCGCCTCGGAAGAAGCCTGCTTTTTCCCCTCGAAAAGCCACCAGAGCCTCCACACCCGAGGATGACGACTACGGGGACAACTTCGGCGCCGTCAATGCACCTCTAGGTGTCTCCCTTTTGCTGCGGAGTGTCTACACCACCGGCGTTGCCATCACGACCACTAGTGCCGTCGCCCTCGCTCAGCAGACTATCGACAGGCTTCTTTCGGCCAATTCGGATTTGCCCTCGGTCATCTTACGCCCGCTCTCCACCTTCAAGCCTTCGACCTCCTGCTACCTTCGCATCGCTCCTGATCCGGACGACCTGGACGCCACCCCTCGCTTCGACCTCCTCGAAATCTGGCTCGATGTCCTCCGCAAGGACAAACCCGAGTGGGAGATCGTTTGGCAGCCGCTGTCGGAGGGGAAGGATAAAAGGATGATGTTTAGGATTGGCGAAGCGGGTTTTAAGAAGGAAAAGGGAGATAAGTCGTCGTGCCCTGCTCTCGAGAAAGTTAAGACTGCTCTCACAGCCCGCGGGATACTCGTCACGGATTCGTACTCCCTCCCCACTGGTTCTTACATCGGACTCGCCAATCACCGTCATGTCGACGACATCCTTGCCGCCGGTGCCATATCCGCCCCTGCCCTCTCGCCTAACCCAATCCCCGTGATGCGATGCCGCCAGATTGAGATCGAGCACTGCTTCGAACTCGTCGTGTCCGGCCTCTCTGAGGGAGAAGGTGTGCAGTCTTCGCTGTGCCGCTGGCTTACTCGCAATTTCCGCGACGCCGTGACGAAGGATTCCTTCTTTGTGGACGCCCGTGTTGACAGCTACGAGCGGGATTGCCTTGTCTTCTACATGTCTGACTGGGCTTCGACGACACGCGTCCTCACGGCCGGCGAGAAGCTCGTGTCGGAGTTCAAAGGCGACTCCCCCTCGATCCACCGCCCCCAGCTTCTACTGGCCTTTAACAACAACGGCGTGTGGCGACCCAAATCGTTGTCCCAAACGTTCCAGGATGGCGCTAGCTCTGTCAATAATGCGATCGCGTCCCTTCGCGCTGAGGTTCACGAGCTGAAACGCGACACCCGCGCTCAGTTTGAGTCTAACCAGCTTGCCATCTCCGCGGTTGCGAAGTCGGTCTCTACGCTCCACTCCACTGTCGACTCGCTTCACACTCGCCTATCCAATCATGCTTCTGCCTTCCTAATTCAATCGGCTGAGCAGGCGACTCGCGCTCAACTGGTGCAGGTGCAGATGATCATGGCGCAGCATCAGAACACGATGAAGTTTGGGAGCGCCGAACATCATGCCGAGGCGAAAGCTGAGTATAATCGCTTATACGAGGATCAAAGGGCGCTGACGAAAACCTTGTCAAAGAGTGCTGGCCAAGCTGTCGCGATGCTGGGTGGTACTCTCGGCTCGTCGATCGCCCCTCCCATCACTCCTCCTGGAATCGAGATCCATTCTCGCTCGACGTCGCCGTCTGAAAACGTGCACAAAAGGCGCAAATCATCCAACGTTAGGGATGACGACTCGCTGATGACGGACAAACCTGCCGTCGTTTCCGTGCGTGTTTTCCTCCCGTTGAAAACTCCCATTCTAATCGCGGCTCGGGATGCCTCTTCAGAACAATCGATGAAGTGCGCTGAAATGAAGCGGGTTTCGTCGCATGTCTTTCCCTTAAGGGTTTTTCATGGTGTATTGAGCTTTGCGGGTGTTGATGTGTCGCCGAGATGTGATGAACGAGTGCTACCGAGTCGCAAAAAATCTGTTTATTCTTTAGATACGCAATACAAACCCCCTCCCCTCCTGCTTATTATCTTAATCCTCCTCTCCGTCGCAAACTTTGCCCTCGCTGCTGGTCTTCGAGCTAACTCCGGCTTCTCATCATATGCCCTCAACATGAATGGACTCGGCGGACCGGGGAAGATCAGCCATGTCAATTCGGTGATATCCCAAAGAAATCCACATTGCTTTGTGATCACCGAGACAAAGACCAACGAAAAGCTGAGTTCCAAATTACCTCGTGAATACAATATCTTCGAGGAAGACGCCATTCCTCTGTCCCATGGGAAAGGGCACAAGTGGGGTGTCGCAGTCGGTATCCGCAAAGATGTGCAGATCTCCCAGCGCATTCAGATCAATAAGGCATCCCTGAAGGGGAGAGTCCTTGCGATTGACGTGATTTTGCCCACCGACTCCGGTCGTGGATTTGTGCATAGGGTGATTGGTGTCTATGCGCCGTGGGACCCGGGGATAAGCAACGTGGATCCAAATGCTCGTGAGTTTTGGGGAGACCTTACGAGTTTCTGCAACGAGACCCCGACCTCCTGGAGCATAACTGGTGATCTCAACGCCACAGTTTCCTCCTCGGAAAGAGCGGCAGACAAAAGTGACGCGCGGGCTCAATTTCTTTGCTTCTTGAAGGACGCCAATGCGCATGACCTCTGGTTGGATGTGCCGGACCGTAACAGACAGACGTGCTGGACAAGCAAAGCGCGCGGGTCGGGAGGCGGAGGCAACATTATTGATCGCATAGTGTCCTCTAAGTTGCAACTCGTTGACTCCGAAATCAGCGTCGCGGACAGATACACTGATTTCGTGCCCTCAACAGACCATCGTGCCGTCGTTGGGAAACTGGTTTACGCACCACCTTCTAGCGCTTATGGAAATTACACGGTCTTCCCGGAGGCTGTCCAAGTCTTCAATCAGCCGCGTATTAGGTTCCCGTTCAAGTCCGAAAAGCACCTCTTCGAGGTTTTCAAGAACGCCGTGGATGAAAGGATCAAAGCTGAGGCCGTACACTTTTCCCCAGTTACTGATGACTTTTCTTTCACCCAGAGGTATGACGCACTTTCAAAAATCATACTCCCTTGCGCAGAGGAAATCTTTGGGCGGACCTCGCGATACAAGAAGTGCCATTTAGTGACTTCTCCGAAAATCCAGGCAATGGTAGCGTCCATGCGATCCTTGGGTGGTGCCATTCGTCACGTCAAAAGCGGATTCAAGGCTGCAATTGCCTTCAAGTCTCTGAATACCTTGAAGCACTACGAAGCTGAGTACTCTCTGGCATCTGTTTCTGCTTCGGTGAATTTCTGCGGGTACTTGGGATCTGTGCGACGTCAATTGCACAAGGACCTGTATGCGGAAAAGATGGCGGAAATATTCTCCCGTGCTAAGCTGCAGGATCGCAATCGAATGATTGCAGCTCTTCGCGGCGGCTCAACGAAAAAGTTGGTTGCAGCTGGGAATTTCGTTCCTCTGCCGACATCCATCAGCGCTTGTGACGAACCAGACAAGCTGCTTTCGGATCCTGAGGAGGTTATGGAGGAGACTCGACAGTATTTTTCTAAACTGTACGGACGTCTGCCTCCGGTTTCAGTCCCGAAGCCGTGGATGGATACACCATCGGTTGTCGCTGTCAGAGACCGCGTTAAGGCAGACCCTTTCCGCTGGCCGAGGCCCGCATCTATTTTCCAATTCCGTGCGCTTTTACGGAGAGGAAACCAGAAACCTTCTCCCGGGCCAGACTCATGGGAGAAGTGGCTCGTGAAAGCTTTGTCTGATTTCGCGCTTGCCCTGGTTCTTGACTTGCATAATTATGTGGTCATGAACTCTCGTTTCCCTGGGGACCTAAAAGACATGTGGATCACCATGTTTCATAAGCGTGGTCTCTTAACAGATCTAACAAATTGGAGAGGTCTCTTTCTCTCCAATTTTCTGGCAAATTCTCCGATCTCGTGGCTGACGACAGAGTTGACAGCCTATTCATCGAGAATGGGAATTGTTCCTGAGACACAGGTCGCGGTACAACAGGGTGTTCAAACGAGGGACCTGATGAGCTTCTTGGCGGCCATCCAGACCTGGTCCGAACGACATAAACAAACGGTGTACGCCCTCAAGCGAGACCAGATGAAAGGTTTCGACTATCTGGCCCCAGAGGGATTCTACGATGCGGTGTTGGCCTACGGACTACCCAAATCGATAATAGAATTGGACCGAGCGGCTCAAGAGGACACCAAGTGTCGAATTCGGACATACTACGGGCCTACGTCTCCAATCGTCGTCAGTGGAGTCACAAAGCAAGGCGGGCCGGCATCTCCATTGAAGGCGATATACACGACAAGTCTTGGCCATCGCTACCTAGACGACATCGCGGCTCAGGATGTCGACAGCCTGATCATTACAACCTCGAATGCACTCGCAGCTGACCCGCATCAGCGAGACGACACATTACAGGTCGCGCTGTCCATGGCCGAAGCCACCGACGACTCTTTTCTCTTTGCTAAGTCCCTCCGTGCCTCTCAGAAATTCTGTCTTCATATGGAACGATTTCAGTTCGCGTACGGCTGGCTCACACAGTGGCGGAAGACCTTCGCGTACATACTGAATGACCAGGACCCGAACCCTCCCGCTCGGCTGTCCTTTCCATCAGTTACGATCGAGCCAGGGGTCGACCCGTGGACAGTGAAGAATTATGAGATCCCAGTCATTCGTACAGGCCTTGATTTTCTCAACGCGAAAGTCGATGACCCAGGTGTGCGCTTCACCGAGCTCAAAGATATCATTGATGCATTCACCTTCCCCAGACTGACTGGGAGACTCCCGATAACGCTTCTGCGCAAGATGGTGGCTCAGAACATCGTGTCCAGATGTCGCGCGTTACTGTCCCTTCAACCAATCAAACAGGCTGATGCAGAGGCGCTCGACGTCAGGATCTCTTCGAAGATACATGGGATCTTAGGCATGCCGTTCTCCCCTAGTTCTAAGATTCTGACGCTCCCAGTTTCCCTCCATGGACTCGGATTCCCGTCCATCGCTAGAATTAATGCCGGAATAGCTGTCGACGGTCTCGCTCGCGACCTCAACCACCATATAGCGGCGTACCGAACCATGGCGAGAATCACACTCGCAGAATGGACATGCGACATCAACGGTTGTGTTTATCCACTAGACGGAGACGGCCTTCTGAAGGGTTTCACTCACCATTATAAGAAAATTCCCGCAGCATGGATTACGGCGCAGGCCGTGATGTCTTCGATGGAAAACCGTCTCTCGTTGCGAATGACGGACCAGCACGATTTATTGATCGGTGCCGTTTCAATTTCGCATGTTGTCGCACTGTGCAATCACCATAACCCAGGTAGAGCTGATAATCCGGACGGCAACACCTTGCGGACAATACGGGCCAAGAATATTCGGAAATTAGCAGATCTGGGTTATTGGCGAAATGGTGACACCGGCGGGCTAATCTTTGAAGTAGATTGGTCTGCGCGAAGACTTGGAAAGTGGACGCCGGCCCAGAAGACCAATTGGCTTAAGGTTGTTGGCACCCTGCAATCAATGTGCGCAGAGTGGCTCTTCGACGGGCCCCAGGACCTGCTCGCATCGCGCAAGGACCGGCAGCATTGGGCTGAAGAGAGGATCCGTGTGCTGGTCCCTTCCAGCGCTCTACGGCCATCCCCGACGGCGCGCGGACATCAGGTGTGGGGAACTGACGGTTCTATGATCCCTGCTTCGGCGTCGCTATGCGAGAGCCGCACTGTGACTGCTGCCGTCACTGGACCCTCGACGCTTGTTGTGCAGCTCAACGGTCGTAATCTATCAATCCTTCACGGAGAACTGATGGGCCATATTTTAGCTCTCGTGCTCAGGAGCAACGCCGACCCAACTGTCATCCCCACCTTGTACTCCGATCACCAAAACTCGGTGGAGCTCATAGAGGACATTCAAACTTGTGTTAGCCAAGACTCAAGACTGCGGGGCATGAATGGAAGATCATACTACCGTTGGATCCTTGCCTTGGCTCGAGAACGACGCGTTAACATGTTGTACACCCGAGGACATTCCGCTGAGTTGACGCTTCCCTCTCAATTAAATAGAGAGGCTGATCATTATGCCTCTGGGTCACAACGATTTCCCGAGCTCGTTCCCTTCGCACCCACGCCAACATTCACCATGGACGCGTACACACTTCACACCAAAGCGGATGGATGGGTCGAGTCGAATACGCGGAATTTCGTCGACTTCTTCCTCGCAAAGGAAGCCGCGGAGAGACTCGCACATGGAAACAAGTTGCGGATGTTGACCTCGATCCACGACAATATGCCTCCCCCGGATTATCCCTACACAAGGGCACTATCTGCACATTCCGCCGTCATTCAGCTCTACGCCCGATCGGGACAACTTCCGACAGCCGAGGTCTTGGAATCCAGATCCAAACTACCCTCGTGCATGTGTAGACTGGGCTGCAACGCAGTGGAAAGTGTCCACCACATCTTTGTGGATTGCGTGGAATTCGAAGAGTGGCGGTGTGCTGCGGGAGAAGAAGTCTGCTTGCGGACGGAGCGGAAATTGGTTGAAGCTGGCATATCGAGAGACGAGGACCAACGTGCAATCTTGAACTCAGCTAAGTCTCTCTTCGTTGATGATGCTACCGTTTGGCCCCTCAAAATCTCACAGTATTACTTGGGCCGGATCCCGCGCATCAGCGACCATATTAGCCGCGAAATGGTTCCGGACACCGTGAAAAGACGGAAACTAGCGAGCCATCTGTCCGCGGATTGGCATACAAGCGCAATTCGCCTGGCGGGGAGGATTTTCGGGAGCATCCAGCGGACGATGGCTGCGCGCGCGGCATCGTGAACAATCATTCATACATCCCACCACCCACTGTCGTTCTTCCTCTTGCCGTTCAAGCGGCATTTACGACCATAACGACTTCACGACTCTTACGATATTTTCACATCTCATTTGGGTTCGTCGAGGTACCTGTACCTAAGCATTACTTGCGTAGACGAATATCACATTGTTAAATTGTTAAATCCACCCTGACATACACAGCAAACCCGGAAGTCATCGGAACTCAATGATCTGCCAATGTAAGTTGATTGCCGAAAATATTGTTTTTTTAATCAAGCCCACTTCTTGCATTCAAAAAATATGAAATAGGGAAAGCCTCAGCCCAAGTTTCCCGAGGCTCCCAAAAAGCCGGTCGGGCAGTTGAGCTCGAAATGGACGGCGACGGACACTGAGTGGGATGCAGCAGCCTGGTAGGATTTGAATACACATTAAATACATTAAATACAGCGTTAAATACATGTTTTATATGTTTTATATTTCGGGCCAGCGGCGCTGGTATTTAATGTATTAAACGAGCCCTACATTTCAGACGAGAGCCCTCCCGGCCACGAGGAATTATACAAACGTATAATACGTTCCAGACCCAGCACTAGCTTTTGGTCGCCGAAAACGTATAGTCTAGTTTTAGTTGTCGCTTCGGCACTTTCCGTAGTCACGTGCACGACAAACACTACCATTTTTTGACCACACGTCCAGCCGTTCACGCGTAGTGTTGTGCGGGTCGGGCCCAAGCCCGAGACCCGACCCGGGCTTTGTGGGCCCGACCCGACCCGACCCACAGTCGGGCTCAGTCGGGCTCAGGGTCGTAGTGCTGGGTCTGGAACGTATTAGGCCGTTTTGGACCCAAAATGGGGTCTGGCAATCTGGATCTGAAGTCCAAATGTTCGCCCGGCCACGAGATATGGATGCTTTTTGTTGATTGCCTTTTTAGGGTGATGGATTACCATATATAGTAATAAAATGACGTCATGCTTACGTGGTTGGTTGCCTTGGCCTCGAAGTCTTTTTTTGAAAGTTGCGCGGATCGGGCCAATTCGTCGAAAAAAAAATTCAGAAAAAATATTAATATTTTTTCGGTAAGATCATCTAAATGTGCACACTCATTGTGGAGCCGGCAACACGGCACGGTGTGTCTGACAGGCTTTAAATGACAGAGCACTTTTCGTTTGGCTGAGGAATGAAGCCGTTTACGTGAAAAACACTGACGAAAATGTGATCGTCTGCGAGTCCTGAAATTAGGGCGCTATAAGACCCGTACCTAAAGGTAGGGGGAATTTCTTGTAGCAATAAATGGATTCAAGCATCTGCCGATGCGGGCGCTGCGAAAACCAAGGTAATTCAGTTGACGTAGCTTCTGTTCCATGACCGACTTTTCTTCACAGGCCGCAAGTTAGGCACATTTTCTTTCCCGCCTCTCATTGGATTCAGATATAGGGGTGGGTTGCTGGCAGGGTGGGGGAAGGCAGCGTAGATGGTTATATATGTTCTTATGTAACTGAATCAATCTCCCACTTTCTTCCCACATGGATATGCATTCGACGTGTATCAATATCTATTGATGTGAATCTAACCACCTCTTTTTCGCTGCCCTAATCACCGCACATTCGAATCGATAGAAATCGGGGCAAATAGTTCCAATTGATTTGCATCGATACGATGACATCTCTATCGACAAAAGACAATTCAATGCTCCTGTTTGTGCACTACGGCCGTTGACGAAGAGCCTTATTTTCAGCTCTTTGCGGAACTTAGGGCGCGGCCGATTTTTTTTCCTTTTTGAGCTGTTTTTGATCATTTCAGCCAGAACAGCTGTTCTGACCTCAATTCTCAGCGTACGTTTCTGAAAACTATATGAGCAGAATTACACGACAATTCCGCAGGGCATGACGTCCTCAGAATCTTTCCATACCACCGGCAGTAATTATAATATATTATTTTGTGTGTTTTGGGGAGATCATCTCTAGTGTCGTGATTTGAAGGTTGTGTGGGATGTTGTATGGCTCTAAAAACAATTTTTTAGATGGCGGAGAGCACACCATCCTCGTAATTGAGGCATGGCACCCGGAGCGCGTGAATAGTGGACTTGAACAAGCAGAATATAGGTACAGCTCAGGCTCTGTGTATCTGTGTGATCTATGATTGAATAAGCTGAGAAACTGACCATTATCATTCTATTGAGTGTCCTGGAGGAGTCCCACGGCTCGGATTTGCTCTTGTACTCCCTGTACAGCACCGCGAGACAACTCGATCACAACGATTCCGGGCACGTGACCGCGCTTGTGATCACATTGGGACATGTCGCGTCGCCGGACGGGGATGCACAGAGTTGATCTGAGGGGTGTAATCTCTCGAAAACACTTCAAAGTCAGAATATTGACAATTGGTTCACTCGCTGGAGGATAGATCACACAAATACACAGAGCCTGAGCTGTACCTATATTCATCATTCTCATTGGCGTCGGTGCCTCGGGTACGCCTCGCTCCAATCATGTTCAATGATGCACTGCGGAAGAACGATCAGCGGAGGGAAATCAGAAAAAGGCGGCTCTCACCTTCACCTTCCAGGTCGGCTTGAGGGGAAGCAGTGAAGAACCAGTGACAACAGAGAGGAAAAGATTTGCGCGGAGGAGGGCGTCAGCATCGGCGATATCACTGGTCAAGGCACTGATAACTTGATCGGGATCTGCAGGGTAACCCGGCTCCGTGAGATAGTGAGTGAAAAAGCGGTTAATGAGCGCGACAATCTCGTCATTTTCTCCCCATATGTTTTCCTCTGGGTTGGACTCGCAAAATTCAAGATGTGCCAGAATATCTGCCGCTGACTTGATGCGCCGATCATACGCAACCAGGAGAAGCTCGCGACAAGGCGTCTCAAACCACTCAACAATAATGTTAACGGCTGGTGCGCAGGCAAAAATGCAAATTTCCATACCTCAAGAAGGTGGTGAATGCGGTCCTGGTCACCGAATGGCTGGATCGCGACATTGAAGCCGTCCGAAACAGAAAGGAAGTCCGGGTGGTTCTCGATGTCCACCGATCCGAGAGTCACGAAGCTGATGATTGTGCCGCAGATGCCATCGTGCTCCTCCCGGGAGCGGCACACAGATATCAAACTCGGCTGAAGGAGAGTCAGGTCAAACAGCGGTGGAGCAGAGTTGGGATTAACTTACATCCACGTCAGGGATGTTTACCAAATACTGGTACTCCACGCATTCCTCCAGCTGAGAGATATACAAAGGTTGCTCGAGTGGAACAGACTCAAAGCGCTTGATAAGGGAGAAGGAGTGGGGAGAAACAAAGCGAGACAGAAATTCAGAATCAAACTTTGATGCTGTCTTGCGGCCATCGAACAGCGTTGAAAAAAGAAACGGAGACACCGGAATTGGAGCACCAATGAAGAGGAAGTGAAGAAGGAAAAGGAGGCCCGTTGCCTTGAGCACACACGAGCGAGCGGGAATTGCACTATGGGACGGATGAAGCCGGAGGGTCCGATAATCTCCGCGCTCTGTCCAATAATGCCCATCTGACATCATAATTTTAACGGCCTCCGCAACAACCTCATTGCGGGGTCCCGCACCGATACCAGGGCCACATGAAAAAAGAGAATGAGGTTAGATTTGTGTCTCTGACAAGTAAATGTACTCACATTGTGACCTGGAGCGAAAAGAGAGCACTCTCTCGATGTATCGCACCTTCAACGGAAGGACGAGGCGACGGAAACTGCTCCTGAAGCACCTATTTTAACTTGGAGCCGGTGGGGCGCCCGGCAAAAAGCCAAAGACATACGATGATGAGTGTACAGTGCCCGTCACCACATCACGGTTCCGGATTTGGCAGTGATCGATCCCAAATATAGAAGTTGTAACTACATTTTGCCCGAAGGAAGAGTCACATTAAAAGGTTTCAGACATCTAGGCTATGCATCGCTATTAGCTTCCTCAGCTGAACATAATGCAAATCTCCATGTAACTTCTATTGGAGGACTCTCTGACTGTGAACTTTGATTTAGCCCAGATCAATATTCTTGCCAGTGTTATGCCAAAGCTTTCGAAGCGACCGCTCCGACGCATATTGGAGATGCATAAGGTTGCGTTTGACCCGTTAGATGGAAAGGCTGCTCTCCGCAAGCACTTGAAGCGATATCTGCGTCGGCTGCGAAACGGCAAAAGATTGCTCGACCTTTCAGCGGCTAGGTCCTCGTACAAGGCAGCTTCTGATGCGGAGCGGGTGCAGGAATTGAAAAAACTCTACACAGAGTGGCTGACATTATTGCCTTCGCATAGGAAGCGAACGCTCGTTGAGGCCTTCAATTCTTCTATTTCTAAGGATGCCCTATCAACATTCGTCTGCGCGAGTTGTAGTGGTATACATTTGGTCAGAAATAAACGAACTTTGGGGCTGGATGACTTTGATTTAAATTTGTTGCGTCATCCGGACCATCCAAGTATTATCGATGTTGATATTATGGATGTGGATGATTCACCGGGAATTGATGATGTGAATAGTCTTTCCGCAACGGCCTCCACTTGTCCGGATTATCAACAGCCTCCTGAATATGATGTGGATGCTAATATAGATATCGCTGAAACTGAAACTATGGATGAAACTTGTGAGCCGTCTAATAACTTCCGACCACCGACAGCCGTTCCTCTCGAGCAGACCAGTTGGTTCGACCCAGACTGCCTTCCACCTCCTATGCCGTTTGATGATGGAGATTTTGAGGGCGCTTTGATTGATCCTGACGGGTTTGAATCCGGAGAAGCTGGTGAACCTGCGCTGGCCGCCTGCAAGAATTGCTACTCCTTCTTGACTCGCGGAAAAGTTCCACGTTTGGCCCTCGCTAATCACAACTTTTTGGGGCCTGTACCGGATGAGTTGAGCAATCTTACTATGATTGAGGAAGCAATGATTGCGAGATGCAGAGCCAAGTGCTGGATTATTCAACTTGAAGAGGAGGATGATTATTCTACACCCATAACACAACGCGGTGTTCGTGGTCATGTGATTGTGTACCCTCAGAAGCCATCCGCTATTGCCAAGGTTCTGCCACCATCCATCGAAGAGGTGATTATACCCATATGTGTCATTTTCGATGGATCCAACCCCCCTACATCCGAATGGCTCCAGATTACACCCATTGGAGACGTAGTCTCCGGTATGGCTGCGGAGCTCTACGGGACGGCGACTCAGGACGGCGCGGATGTGTCTCCAAGACTCGATGGACCATGACACATAGCCCGATGGACCTGCAGTAGATGAAATATAAGACGATAGTGTACAGTGTAGAATGACCACTTACATCAAGCACTATGCGGCTCAGAAAGATACAGTTCATGTTCTTGGACCCATTAGGGAATATGACAGGGGGAAAGAGACAAGGTGTTTTGTCTTGTGGGAAGCGTAGGAGAGAGATGAGGACTTTATCTTGGCTTCGATCACTTGCAGCAGCAACAAGCAGATTACTCTCGACCGAGTACCCAGCAGAGGCAAGAATGATGGGCATAACTCTTCGGATAGAGTTGATGACACTTGCACGTGCATTTCCAAACTCAGTGATGAACTAACCACAGTTAGAGTCAGATTTGAGAATCAACAGGACACTCACATCTGCCGCAAAGTGTTTGTACGAATTGTAATCCAAAAGTGGATAGTACTTGGGAGGAATGTTGTCGAATAGTGCTGTGGTCACGCTTTGTGAATAGACATTGTCATTTGTGAATCGGTGCTCAGGATTCAAGGGGGCTCTGGTCTATCTTTTCGGAAATCTGTAGTTTGAACCCATGCTTCTTGGGTGAAGAAAAACCGCTTTGCCAAGGTACCAATTTGGCTCTTGTATCCAATCTTGTTGTCCCCCTGCACGAGTCGATGTCGTTTGGAGGAAGCAGCAGCAAGCAAGTCGCTATTGGTTTGGCGAAGGCTCCGATTCTCGGCGAGGACACGTCCGAGAGCAAGTTGACAGTGCTCTAGGGCCTGCCACCCATATCAGATCTGGCGGGACAGACGTGGGAATAGTAACTGACCTTGAGAACCTCCTCCTTTGTAGCATTGATGCTCAGCGGTCGCAAGTGCTCTTGATCAATGTCGCTGTCTGCATTGTCGCGGTAAGATTCATTGCTCGAAGTAGTAGACATTGTGATGGATGCAAGCAGACCAGACGCAACACTAGTTTAAATATCTCCAGGTTGGTGTGAATCGATTGAATTCAGCCACTCAGGATTCACCGTTTACAAATGAATTGATAAAGATATAATATTAATATATTACCCTGCAATAAAACATGCAGCACAGCTGTCAATGCAGTGTGCTCCCTTCCCAAGGCCTTAAATTATCACGTGTATCACATTATGTAATCTTTTCACCCATCTTTTACGCGTTTCGACGCGTCAGTCAGCCATGGCACCGCAGGGCCTAAAAGACTATGTCCACCACGGGGCGCTGTAGAACAGCACCCAATATCACACATACTGCAAAGCTTGTGTTAACCGCCAATTGGAGAGTCTCGGAGCAACGACGGCCGACCTCCTTGTCACTTAAAGGTAGGGCTGCACGCCGTGCCCGTCGCGCCGGTTCTACGGGTCCCGTACGACGGGTAGCCGACCCGTTCCGTCAGCGGTTCTGGAAGTTTTTCGACGGGACGGCAACGGGACGGCTTTTCAAGATGACGGCCGTCGAAATCACGGCCGTCGACGGAGGTCGACGGGTGACGGGTTTTTGCACAACAAACCGACGAATCTCGCATATTTCGAGCATTTTCATAGGTGATAAATTTGCATTGACCTCTACACAATATGCAGCTCACAATGTCCTAGAGTCTTGGCCCCCTACGTTTGAATAATCCCAGGACGCTAGGGCCCAGCTTAATCCGCCGGACTCTCAGCCCAGAGCAGGTGCTTAGGAGGTTAATAATATTTCCAGAGTGACACAATAATATTAAATTCCCAACTATACAGGGGGGCAGCTGATGTACAAGTAAAGGGTAGATATATGCATGGATGGGGGAATATTATGGGATGAGAGCAGTGGGTGTAGGCCATGAAAAATATTGTGAGGCCAGCTGTCTAGGATGCAGCCAATGGGTAGATCGCTGGAGAATATTATTATCCACCCAGCATCATGGAGTCGTGCTCCAGGTGGAGTCTGTTCCTCCATTACAGAGTCGCGCCAACATCACGGCTGTCAAGAAGCCTTGGCGTCGGTCCAGTCGCTACGAGGCCATGATGTTTAACTTCGAAGCAGTTCCCAATTTCCATCAGATAATCGAGGACACCATAAAATTTGTCAGTGTTCTGGCGGACACATTCGCGACATTCCCCCCTTCAGTCCTGATTCAGAATTGTGCCTTTCTGGTGAGTGTGGACAGCCATATGATGATTAATTACTCATTATTCGTTCCTCTCCGAGACAATCTTTGCGATGCAGCGGGATGTGGGAGTCAGAACGAAGGAGTCGCAGCGACGCGCGCAGCCTTCCCGGGCGCATATTCGTACGCGAATGCCCCCGCGAGGCGAGTACTCTTCGATATTCTACCCACTTGGCACGCCGTTAACACCGTATCCGTGTCAGCTCCGGATCCCAAGTCCATCTTTACGCGCAGCACGGACCCATTCAAGAAGGAGCGCGTCGCGCTCATTCTTGAAGAGGTCAAGCTCGGTGCCGACCTCACACCTGCGGAGCGGGAGGAGGTCCGCGCGTTTGTTGCCTCCTACGCGGACATATTCGCCCTTTCCATCAGCGAGGTCCACGCGGTAGAAGATGCGGTATATGCGCCTCGGATTCCCCTGGACCTCGTCTTCAGCAAGAAGGTGCACCAGCGACCCTTCACGCGCCCCCAAGCTGCGAATGTCAACAAGCAAATCGACGACCTGCTGGCTGCAGGCGTGTTACGCCCCATCCATCCACGCGATGTGAAATGTGTGAACCAGATCCACCTCGCGGAGAAGGAGCAAAGCACCGGCATGTCCTACAGCGACCTATTGCACGAAGTCAGCGATCAATGCGTCCGCGCGGGGCTTGCACCTACACCCGACCTTCCACCTCGCGACCCGCCAAAGCTCACGAGCGCAACTGCAGCACCTTCTGGCGTACGAACATACCTCAGGCAACATCTTTTGGCGAAGGTCGCATTGAGAGTAGCCCAGTCTTGAAGTTTAGGATGGAATAAATAAACACAGATTGGATTGACAAGTGGCCGAGTGTGGAGCTTATAAAAGGCTTCGGACAGACAGCATAATTTTATAAAGAGAGTGAAGCATCCGGATAAAGGAAGTTGGCCGCGGCGGCGGAGGAGTTAGATCGAAGAAGTCGGAGCAAAGTCGGAGTTTGAAAAGGCTTCGGACAGAGCGGCTTAATTTTAGAAAGAGGGTGATAATAAGTGTCGACCCGCGTCGGATTCGGCTTATGTACTATGTCTGGGGAGAGAACGTGAAATTCAAGTTTTTCAAGTTGCAAAAAAAGCGAAAAATGAGAGAAAAAGGGAGGGAGTATCAGAAAATCAAAGAGCTCACCTGACCGCGAAATCGGAGTCCCAACCGTCCCGTAGTCTGCCCTAGACAAATCACAAAACTTGAATTAACTTGAATCTCGGCTCCGCGTGGATTGTTCCGAGAATTCAAGTACTAAGTGCCACCGGCCCGGATGGCCTAAGTCTCAGCCAATCAAATTCAAGATGTTTGTGTTGTCAGCGGGCGCCTGTTTCAGCCCGCTGTTGCCGCAACAAGCGCTGTCTCGTCGCTTCTCGATTTCTGCGCTCTCTGGTGCTCTCTATTTCTGTACTTGTATGGAAGGCACCGCTTTTCTATCGCACTCGCTCCCGCCCGCTTAGTTCGCCGTCTGAGCTTCAAAACCAGGTACAATATGAAGTAAATAAATTGCTCTGAAACTACTAGCGTGAACACGATCAGCTTCCGCGGGTCTGCGCTGCATTCTCCCGTTGCAAAGTGCGTTCCTCCCTCTCGCGTGCCCGGTTCTTCTTCAAAGGGGGATGCCCGCATATACACCACTTTTTGCCGCCCGAACCCCGACAGTTGTGCCGCTTCGGACAAACAGCCTCCACACACAGGGCACAGCGTCTCGTTACTTTTGCCTTCTGAGTTGCAGGACCTGGTGTAGGTGTGGAGGCACCAGGCAGCAATGTCTGTTGCACGACGACAGGCCGGATGAATTGAGGTGCAGCCAACTGCGCAGGCTGTGGGGCCGGCTGTGGAGTAAATTGCACAGAGGGCAACATTGACTCCGCAGTCTCGTTTACCTCATCGCTCTGCATGGACGACTCGCCAGATTCCAATTCAGGGATCTGGGAGTCACCAACATCTTCTCCATCTTCTTCCTCGGCCATCGGATTGAAAGAAGTTGGAACATTGTCGCCTGCGACAGATAAAATCAGCGCAGATTTTGGAAGAAAAGAAGACGAGTCAAACCTGCAATAGAGAGGTCCACTTCGCCGTCGGGAACAGCTTCGGGTAACGGAATCGCAGGTAGAGCATTAGTATAATTATCGTCCGAATTGAGAATGTCGAGAAGCGGCTTCCGCGCAGTGAAATTGATACCGGTGGACAGTGTGGAACGTTCCGATTTCCAGAGAATGGTCTTTTTATGGTGCGCTTCAAGTTGTTGAGGTAGTTTGTAGTAAATTCGGAGGTTGGAGTCGGTTACTGAGCGTGATTGGGCGTCCACGAGTTCGTTCCAAAATTGTGCAAGCTTGAGGAAGTCGATGTTCTTCCAGTGCTCGTGGGGTGGATAAACCTTGGCACCCTTTCTGAATTTTGCGTGGTTAATATGTGCCTTGAAAGTGATGTATTCCTGGTGCGTATGCACTGGAACCACCGCCGCAAGAGTCCGCTGACGAAGTTGGAGGTAGCGGTACCGGTTTATGGACTTGGTACAGAGGCGCGTCATGACATGCACTGGTGTATCACGATGGTGAGGTAGACCAGTGATGTGTGGGCGAGGAAGTGTAATGATTTTGAGATTTTCAGCAAGTGATTTGGCGATAGGGAGGATGCCAATGGTTTCGGAAGTGGCGATCCGAGTCGGGAGCACACGGGGAAGAGGGAAGGAGGGCTTGCAGCCGACTTCAATAGCAAGTTCGACGATCTCGTCCCTGATCCAAAGTGCATAATGGCCGCGATACTTTTTGCCCGTGCGGTTATGAAACCCGACCTGGCAAGCGTCAGAAGACTGAACAGGATCGAAAAAAATGAACAGAATACCCTCATGTTTCGACGCAAAATCCAGTTAATTAAAATGCACTCTGCCAATTCTGGAGAAGCTCGCAGGGAGCCAAAAATGCGACGAACGACCATATGGAATCCACCCTCGAGCGAGTTCGTTCCTCGCACGGTGCGGTAGACGTTGAGCCCATCACGGTCCTTTCCCATTAGATAGTAAAGGGGGATACCAGGAGGATCCGAGAGGTACCCCTCTCGCGCGGTTTGAAGGAGATGTTGGACCATTTCTTTGGCTTCATCTGAGAAGAAGGGGCCGTTGCTTTTCTTCGTTGAGCACTGGATGTCCTGGTATGCGTTGAACAATTTATCGAGTCGGCCCAATAGCACGGTGCGTTCCGGAATATAGCGGCGGATACGGCGGTTAAGAGTCGAAGACTTTGCGCGCTTGTAATACTCCCAGTCACCTCCGTTCTTCTCGATGACAGCTCGGACAGCACATTCGTCCGAATGATCCCGGACAAAGATGGCCTCGCTGAAGTCGTGGGCAAATGCTTTGAATGCCGAATGTTTTTTTGACAAGAGGCGGAGCAGTCGGTCCATGTAATGGAACGCGTCATCGAGAACACGACTGGGAAGCTTCTCCGACTGCTGCATGAGGGTAAAGGTACGCTCGATGCCTTCCATCAGTGCAGCCACGGAAGTATCCTATAATATATAATGAATCTGGATCGAAAATAACACCATGTTGCGCACCTCGTTGACGCTGTCATCAAAGAATGTATTGTTGAAAAAGCTGCTATCAATTCCAGGCATCTCGTTGTCCTGGTTAAACTGTTAAAAATGTAACACCTGGAAGCAGTGTTAAATACCGGATTGCCCTCGAACTCGGTGTCTTCATCAAAGTCAAAGTCAAAATCATCGTCATCTTGGTCTGAATCCTCGCATGCGAATGTATCCTCCATGTCCTTCTCGGTCAAATTTTCGAACTCGATGGAAGGAGAAATTGAAGGGGTAAACTCTGGGATATGTTGGGAGTTGTCGGGCGGAGCGGGCACAGAAAATACACGGGAAACAATGCGAGCCGGCACTGGAGCGGTTTCGCCGCGAGAAATAAGCTGTGAGGTGCTTACAACCGCTTGTCCGCCATGCGCAAAGATCCATTTGAGTGTTTGATTGTGCAATTTGTGAAGTGAGCCTGGAACTAGAACCTACGGGACGCCGTAAGAAATATCAACACAAGGAGTTGAAGAGAACCAACCTTCGAAATCTCAATGAGAGAACGTGACGCGCTCACATTAATTCGCTTTGTGAGTCCGTGCTCATCCATAATCGCGTCGAGGTAGCCCGGATGGTGACCAACAATTGAGCCTTCCGCCACCGGCTTGCAAGAAGGAAGAATCTCGCTCCGCGAAGTCAGAGCTGCAACCTACATATCGAATCAATCAATGTACTTGAATAGAGTATGTATGTAAATCTATACCTCGAAGACGACAATCTTATCCTGCGTCCGGAGTTGGATAATCTCCAGACGAGGCGGCCCGTCTTTGCGTTGTTGTGTCTTGATTGCAAGCGCGACCAAAGAAAGCGGTGTGGTTGGAGTAACAATATCCACGAGAATATCATTTGCTTCGTCCTCAATCTCCATTGAATCAGAGACGATGGTGGTTGGGATTCCAGAACTTGGTTCAAAGGTGGGAAGGTCTGTCCACTCGGTAATCGGCTCAACGTCCTTGATCAACGAGCTGTTGATAGACTCGTGAAAGGACCGCTCCACTGAAAAACATCAGACTTTTCACCACGGAAGAATGAACTGCTCACGTTGTGGTGAATCTGTGTAAAATATCTCGGTTGGCGGATGGTTCGCATTCTTTAACCCTTCCTGAATTCTCTCGAACAATTCTTTAACAAATGCCAACGACTTGGTTTGAGTTAAGGAGTGCGCTCGGACCTCTTCGAACTCGTTAAGCAGAGTATATGCAGCGATGAAGATCTGTTCCCCCTTCAAGTCCCCCATGTACTTGAGGAGCTAAAATAAAATGAGGGTCAGGCCGTCATTTACGATATTTGTAAGTTGACACTAACCTGGAATGTATGGTCCCCTGCCGCCACGGTCAATGGCAATGATGCAATAAATCGTTCGATGAAGATGCGATACGCAGAAACATTATCTGTGAAGAGTGCCTTCAGATAAGGGACAGACGGTGGAGACCCTGCATATCCTTGTGGGTCATCAAATGCAGAAAATGACTGAACGTTGGTCCGGCCATAGAAATCTGCGGCAGAAAGGTACATCAGCTCCCCGTCTGCATGATATCGGTGCTGGATCTCGGAAACTAGTTCAGAAAACGGAGCAGGACCGAAGCGTGCGGCAAATGTATTTGACATTTGCGCCATCATGAGCTTTGAAATGGCACCGCGTGCGGATATATATGCTGCATAAATGTGAGCGACTCGATAGATGTATTTTGGAAAGACAGATACCTGGGAATGCCACCTGTACAAACCGCGGAAGCTGCGCAATAATATGGGGATCGGTACCCTGGTGGTTGGTTCCACATCCCGGTGAATCTTTCCGTCGGTCATCGCAAATAAACCGATTTGTGAGAAGGAAAAAATCAGCTGGCATTGAACGAACTCGGCGAGCGATAGGATTTTCATTGAAGCCTTGGCGAAAAAAATAATTAAAACAGGTGTGCGACTGGAACATGGGACAGACCTTTGCGAGATAAAGGCTTACCACAAGTACACTTGAAGCGTTCAGGATGGCCGGGAAGGAAGTTCGGCAACCACACAAATATTTTGCGGTGATATACGGCAGTTGGATCAAGGCCGCGGCCAAGGGCGAAGACAGGATGCGGGGGCCTATCATAAAAATCACCCCGTTGATAACAGAGGGGTTGTCCATGAGCTTTAATTTCATCAGTGAGTCTCTTCTTCGCGTCGCTCAATTGCTTTGAGATTGCGGACTCTTGATCGCAAAATGCAGCCTCCTCTGTATCTAGATTTTCCTCGCCATTCTCCGGGGGATCTTCTATGAGACTTTCGTCGATGATGCAATCTCCTGCAGCAATATCCGCATGCTCATCGTTTTCGTCGATGTACGCCAGCTCTTCATTGAGCTGTGCAAGATCACCTACGGAAATCGGTGGTGGACGGGTGACTGTTTGTGTGTAAATTGATACTCATGCATCACATTAAAATTGAATTGAAATACCAGGAATCGTCGAAGCGGATATGGGTGCTGCCTGAGCACGCGAAGGCCCGAGAGCGGACCAAGTTGATCTCCCAGCTGAGGCAGAAGCAGTGGCGGGGTTGCCTCGAGGAACAGCAGCATGGGTGTTACGAGGAAGAAAAAATGGGGCAATGGGCCGCCGAGAGCCACTGGTATGGGAGGTGGATGCCCGAGCGCGTTCCTGTAGCAGCGGCGTAGGTGAACGGCCGAGAATTTGCAATTTTGCTTCATTAGGAGGTCTTCCCGCTCCCTCCCGAGCACCACCGTGAGTTCCTTTTGGTTTTTTAGGATCCTTTGGCTTCTTGGGGTTCCTGGGTGGACCAGTTTTGCGGTGACTTCGAGGTGCCATGAAAGCTCAGAGAGATACGCGTCGCGTTTCAAAATCACGCGTGACTTATGCCATAAGACGTGGTTACGGACCGATTCGCGGACGGATCACAACTGCGATCAGTCGCATCAATCACGGGATGTGGCTTAAGTACTTACGCCTCCCCTGACACCTTTCATGAGCCGCTTTCAGGCGTGACTCGGCTAAGATCGTCGCGTCCCATGCCTGCCCGTAGGCTCATTCAGAGGGTACGAACATTAATAAGTCTAGTATATACCTCCTTCCAAGTCCCCCAGCAAATTTTCAATATTGCCCTGGACCTGCCGAAGTAAATACACAGCCTGGTCTGCCTGGGCCTCATCGAAATCACATCAATCATTTGGGTCGGTTTAAACGACGAGTGATGGCAAAAAGAAAATGGGCGGTGCAAATACACTCTATTTCATATTTTTTGAATGCAAGAAGTGGGCTTGATTAAAAAAAACAATATTTTCGGCAATCAATTTACATTGGATTCCAACGGTTTGGCAGATCGTTGGATTCTGATGACTTCCGGGTTTGCCGTGTATGTCCAGGTGGATTTAGGATGGCCAGCTTACTAAGCAGCGTGATCGGCATGATGGGAAAAAAGATAAGTACGAGATCCTGCCGGGCGCAGCCACGGCCCTCTACCCCCAAGTGGCTATACACCTAGTAAGCAGCCCATCAAAATGTCCAGCCGTAAAAAGTTTATCCTATCCCATTTCTTGGATCATTCAATGTCAATGGCTGTATACCCACTAAAAACCCCACTGTGTAAGTCCAATCGTCCGGCAGAGCATCTTCGTTCATTAGTAGACCACTCCATGTTCTTAGGACAAGATCTTTATTCAGCGCAAGATTACCAAATTTCATTTTATTGGTGAGGATTCGATCTCGTCCTAGTGCGGAATTCACAGATTTCAGCCATCTGTTGTGAATCTCAACATCTGTAATGTTATGGTGTGGGTTCTTCAGAACCTTATCATTCCAGATGTTCCAGATTGTGTGCCAGGCCGTGGATACCAGAATGGCAAATAATCGTCCCATAGTAGAGATAATTTTCCCGTTTGAGTGTTTAAATCTCACAAGGTTACAACCCAAGATGAGTCCCCAGCTGAGGGGGGGCCAGTTGGAATATTTCATGGCCCAGAGTTCCTTGGTCAGTTGCCAAATTAATTTTGCCCCTGAGGCATCACATTCAAGCGCGATGTGTTCCAGGTTCTCAGGGACTCCACATGTTGGGCAGACTGCAATGGCATCAAGATTGTCAATATGTGTCCAGAAGTCGCCGACTCTGAAAATGTTGTGAATCGACTTCCAGAATAATTCGTGGTGAAGTCGTCTCAGATTTGTGGAACGTATAGATTTCCAAATCATTTCATCAGTAGGAGTGTAATCAGAGACTTCATGCACAGAGCAACGGATACGATCTAAGTTGATAAATGTTGCCTTCCTGAAGGGTTCTGAGCATCTGCCCCAATCCTGCCTCTCCCTGGCTTTATTTAAGGAACCGTCAGCATTAAATAAACTTATGTATCCCATCCACGTACCTGGACCCGGGTCACCTTTATTTAAGGACAGTACTGCGTTAAATAACACCTTTATCGGACTTTGAGGCCCATTCTGGCAACCTGGCTTTTTTTTCGTGATAAAACACCTCACTCGCTAACCTAACCTGGGTTTACCTGGTTTTTATCCCCACTCCCTGGCTTTTGCCATGCATCCCCGCCCTCCTTGCCTTTGCTTCATTTAATGCACCATCAGCGTTAAGTAAACCCCTTTCAACCCTTGTCTTGAACAATGAGCCACAGATTTATTTAATGCTCTGAGACCGTTAAATAAAGTCAATGCACAAGCTTCTTTGCAAGAAACATTAACAAAGATTATCTATTTATGCAGCTTGTGAAAACCCAGGATGCTTGTCACCACTCCCCTATCATCCTCCCTGATGTCCCACCCCATCTTGACCTTCTGGAGCAGCCACACCACAGTGTGGGCAACACATTCCTCCTTCAGATTGTAGAACTTGTAGTCCTTGTTAAGCCACACATTGGTGTTCTTCATGTTCTTGCGGTGCTTCCCAATCTCTTTGACCCAGCTATACTTTGCCCCGAGGATCTCCTTCCTCTGCATGGTATGCTCTATGTTGGTGCTGCGAACGTCGACGTCGTACACAGCAATTGTCTTGGCCTCACACCGGAAAATAAATAATTTCTACTGGGCTGAAAACATCCCTGAATGTGATGGTTTCGGAGTGCAGCTGAAAACACACCTGGAACTGTAAGATTCACCCTGTTTGAAAGTGTTGGTGAGACTTGAGAATTAGGTCGTGTTTTAGGCTGTGCTGAAAGCATCAGTTTCCATTGTAGTCAAGGCGGCGCCGGAAGTGTAGCACTTTCAGTGACGGCTCAGGTCTGTGTGAAACAATAAGCTTCAGCAAGGCCGAAACTGAGTCTGAAAGCATGAGTATCAGCAATGGTTTCAGCTGCACCGAAACAATAGTGGTTCCAGAAACTGTTGCTGAAACGATTGGTGTTGGCCTAGCTGAAAGTATACTGCAGCTCATCGGCAGCTCATCTGCAGCTCACTTGCAGAAAATCTGCGACTGAACTAGGGGTGGGCACCGTACCGTATACGGTTACGACCGTAAGAATTACGGTCCTTACGGGTGCCCACCGGCCCGTATCCGTAACCGTAAGGCAGCTCTCCGAGGCTCTTACGGTACGGTACGGTACGCTTTACGGTCCTTACAGTTGTTTACGACCCGTAATTTTGAACTCTTCATAGAACTAAGTTGAATTTTTTGGCCTTAATGGATGAATTGGTATTAGATTCAAATAGAAAAAACTCCACGAGTCTCCCGGCCATTGTGGGCTTGTGAGAGGAGTCAATACAACATCCCCTACTGTTAATGAACTGAAATCGTACCCTTTTTAACCCGTTCACGGGCGAAAGCAGACATGATTGTTTAGCAGCACGTCGGATGAGGTGGATGAGGGGCCTGAGGTACCACCAGTTATACTCCACCGGCTAGAGGATACTAGTAGAAAGTTCTGGTCGTTTCGTCTCTTGATGCCCTGTGAAAATACGGACATGCGATAAATGGACTTAACGCTTGCCAACGAGCAGGCGTCGCCGACATCGTTCTCTCGTCGGTGAAATTCAAGATTCTGATTTCTAACAGGTAGGCAATAACAGTGTGTTGGGAATTGGCCGGGAGCACTCTTGACGCGTCCAAGGGATGGTAAACACGTCGGGGTTCGAGCGGGTACATGGGCGTGAATTGGGCACGAATCAATGATTGCCAGCAGTGGTGACACGCAAGGGGATGGCAGGCTTAAAATTTTCCACACAGGGTCGGAAAAGTGAAATAAGCCCTTCGCAGCCCTCCCTACCCTATAAACCCTAACCCTAATGTCACGTGTGTCATCCAAAAGCGGTAATTCCGTTTCGCCAGCACTCGCCTTCCATCGACTCTCAAAGAATACGGACAATACAACCACAAAACACACAGTACGAATCAACTTATGAACGTTACACAACTACGCCAATGAGCCTTATCTCCGTGCTCTTTTTCTTCTACCTCCAGCATTTTCACGACAATCGTCGTCGCAAAACCATTCAGTCCCACTCACATCCTGTTGCTTTATTCCGACGCAGCAGATATGGACCTAGGTTAACGATCTCAGAAAGTTGAAGGTAAGAAATTGGAATCCACAGACCCGAGAGTCACAGGCTGGCCCCGAGCACGCTATGAATGGCACATCATCGGTAGTTGTGCAACCTGGCGCAGTGCAGCCGCTTTCCTGCTCCTCCTCCTCCTCCTCCTCCTCCTCGTCTTCCGATAGGACCACACACCGCTTTCTGGGAACTGGAACTCGCCGTGATCGGCGGACTGTTGGCTCGCTCTCACCTGATGTCGGCTCCACAATTGGTGCAGACATGGGTTCGTCCACCGGGCTTGCTGACGCCAACGGAGCATGGGTGTTTTTGACAATCCTACGAGGTTTAGGGTACACTTGAGGGGCGATCTGGATATCCGAAGGCTCGTGAGTTGTCAATACCATTTCGGAATGCTGGGTTGGCTGATTGAGATGTGCTTCGGATATTGGGGTGACGTTGGATGAGGCCGGACGTTCGACAAGGTCTGCACGCCGGGGTGTATGCACCTCTAGCAATGCCCTCGGAGAGGGCATCTCGTCGTCGTCGTCCTCCAATGGCGAGAGAGACCGCACAGAAGATGTTTCGAAATGGTCCTCAACATCCGGGCTTGGGGATCGAGATGGAGCTCTCTCTGCGTCCGGGAGTATTCGCGAAAATTGCCTGTATCACCGTAAGCGTCAAAAATCAAATTGCACTTGAAATTAATCGCACCCGAGCGCCGCTTCCGTACTATGTTCTTCTGAGATCCGGAATTTGACAGCTTTCTTCGAGGATTTTCGTTTCTTTTGGGTTGAAAATGTCTTGAGCGCGAGCTCTTCGCCGTCCGCCAACGCGTAATGGGATTCGTAATTGGAGAAATTGGCGGTAGGGTGCACGGTGCGAATGTGGTACTCGAGATTATATTTCCACACGACGTCCGGGCATGGTGAGATCGGACACGGAAGAGACCTATTGGTGCAGGGACTCCGGTCCGAACTTTTCGCAGCAGTCGCGAGACCGAGATTTGCCAGGTTTGGACAACGGGATTTCGTCAGGTCAATCCGAGTTGCACCATCCCCACCTCGGCGTTTAACGAGGACGATGGAGCAGAATGATTCTGTGGAACAACAAAACCCACAGGGATTAGCACTGCGGTCAATCGGGGGATTGCGGTCGAAGAGGATGTGTATCGCCATGTGTTCGACCAATTTGTGTGGCGAGTTGACATTCAGTGAAGCGGTGGGGCATAAAGTGCACAAGCCCTCGGTTTGTTCAAGGGAGGATCCCTCTCTGTTACAGACGAAACACGCAAAACCTGCAGACTAATTCAGTCTTGCTACGCATGTTGAATGATGAAAGGCTTACCGGATGACGTTCGATACGGAAAAGTAGCGCTGAACACGATCTCCGGGAGCTTTCTCATGCTCCGAGTTGCAAGTTCCATAGAGGCAGCGATGGCCACGAGTTCGAGGGATTTGAAATGGTAAGTTGATATACCCTTCTGTGAAGGATTGCTTGCTGGAAGAACTGCGGGATCTAGAAGTTGAAGAAGTGAGCCGTCGACCTCGGTAAATTTTGAAGTCCCGGTGGAGGTAATGAATTTCCCACTCCATTCCCACTCCCCGCCGTCGGAGCCGTCTCGAGGAGGCGTATGCGCAGGTACCAACTCCATGATCTGCACTTTCGCGCGAACGTTGGGCTCCCCTAACAGACGCTTGGGCAACGTTTCTACATGCTTCGTGCCACAGGTGATACCGGAGATCACCACGACTGCGAGCCAAGTAAAATCATTGGAACGCACGAGGATGGCCGCCGGATCCTCGACCTCGACCATCGGCTCTCCAGGGATGGTGTCATTGGAGTTAGCAGATGTGTTTAATGTTGAATCATTGTGCCGGCTGAACCCTCGCACGCGTTTGAGACGATCCCTGGATTCGGCAATCGAAAATCGACTGGAGAAAATGCGCAGAATCGTCGCCTTGTGCTGCTTGATCGTAGATCCAGTAATGGGAAGGTAGGCCTCGTGAGTTTCTTTCGCGGGCGTAAGGCTGACCACTGCTTCTCGTGCCATATCTTCAACATCAGGCAGGAACGGTCTATCGGAGTCGGTGGCCGCTGGAATGTCGGATGGAATAGTCGCAGACATCTCGATTGGCTCGTCCACGTCGCCTTCGTCGGGGTCCTCGTTTCTCTCTCCCGAGTCGGGTTCTGGAGGATCAAGAAGAACCATTTTGTTCTTCCCAAAGGGGCAGAAAATACTGAAACCGCCGGTCTGCTCCATAGACTTGAACGGTGGTTCCCAACGTGCCGCGAGAAGTTCTCCCTCAGCAATCTGCCTACCACCCATCCACGCCGTCTTGTTTGAGACCTTGCTGACGGAAACGTCACCCATCCAAGACCGAGCACTGATATGATCGATTTTCGCCGAAACGTCGCCTGCGACATCTTGCCAAACCGGTAATCGAAGGCGCCGTGGATCTCGACTCCACTCCGGATGCTCTGCGAATATATTGTCGCATTCGACGGCGGCGGTGAGTCGATTACCGAGCTGTGCCATGTCTGTGTTGCTGTCCCCGCCAGTCATTGTACGCACCCGGCCGAATTCCCCCTCGAGTGGGTCCGAACCCGGTTGAATAATCCAGAACTTCCCATTAGGATCGTCAAGCTGTGTTTTCGCAACGCAAAAGAAAATGTTCTTTCCGGCCGTCATGAAGTCGAAGTAAGTTTGGGATGGGATGAATCGGCCGGCTTCCTTCTTGTAAATAGCCATCATGAGATGCATCGCAGCGCTCAAGTGAACGAGTTGCTGGTGTAGTGAAAGATTGATGTTGGTGTACGCCTCGAGAATGTGGCGATAGAATGCACCCAGGAGACGCAGAATTCGACGCGTATTTTTGAATGCAGGGGTATCGGTATCGCGGGCCTCCGGAAGAACTGCGATTGCGCTCAGAAGGTCGTACATGAGCTTGACATCCTGGCGGTCGTTGGGGTTTAGAAGTTTGTCAATATGCTGCGCATTGTGACGGCTGTCGCGGACAAGATGCTGCTTGATTAATTCGCGAGTGAGGAGCACATCATCGATCGTGCATGCGAGGAGGCGGATGAGAGTATTGCGAAAACGTTTGTATAGATGTTTGAGATCAATGTTGCCCGTGAGATCATCAAGACCGCAATGATAATCAAACAGGGGAAGGTCGCCGAGTTTCTTGAATAAGTCGCCATTCCTATCAAGCTCCCGGATGAAAGTGAACATCAACGTCGCTAAACGGCGCCTTGCATCCCGTCTGAGGAGATGCAGTGTAATCGACCGCCGATACGACCCGCCTTGGCAATGACCGCCTCACAGGCGGCACGAAGCAGCTTTTCTTGCTCCTTAGCTGCTTCGCGTTTGCAGGTCGGCGCCACAACAAAGGGATGGGCAATCGTACGGACAGGTATATCTGAGAAAGAGCTAACGGCAACGACCGTAGCCTGGAAACAAGTGTAAGTATAGTTGAATACTACGGGCGATATCCACATACCTCACTCGCAAGATGAACGGTATTAGCTGCAATGCCAGCATGAAGCGCCTCGGCCTGCTCGATACCACGGAACTCGAGGTCAAAATCTCGTGTGTGTTCCCGACATAAGCCCAGTATCATGTTTGAACGCGGGTCCCACCGCATCCTTCCCTCCACTTTAATCTCGTCCACCATGATTTGAAACCCTGGACCAATCGAACCGTCAGATGGCAGTGGACACGGAATGGGAAATGCGGCGTCAAGATTCTCATGCATTTCGCGCATGGTTGGAGCGCCCGGTGATACTGTGAGTGGTTTGGTTCCTATATGACGCCTCACGGTGGAAACCGAGGGCAGTCCAAAGCATCGGTGGCCGAGTTCAGCACAAGCCTGCCCGCCGACCTTCCAAAGGAGATAAGCCTGTTGGTTCTCGGCACGAGTGTAGCTTTTATCGGAAAAATTGCTGTTCGAGGCACGAAGAATCTTCTCGACGCAGGTGAATATGCTATCTCCATTCTTCATGCAGTTCGCCACAATACTGTGAATCCGCGGGACGTCCCCACGGCCAACTGCGATTTGTAACCGTGAATGTGCTGCGAGATGTGTCGCGCGCACGAGCAGCGTTTGGGCGAGCATCAACCCAGAGAGCTTTAAAGCATTAATCTGGTCGTTCTTCTTTCTGAGAAGGAATTGGGCGTCGTCAGCAGTAAGGTATGCGAATGGTGTATTCGGGTGGGTTCCAGTTGCGTTTCGCTCAATGATACCCTTGACGATGCCGTGGCGAAGAAGCTTGTTGCACTCGTAGCACACGCCGGACTTTTGGGCTCGCCGTTTGCACTCGTAGGACCGAATGATCAGCCTCGGACCGAATTCCACCCCCCATGGAAGTTGCCGCTCAGAATGGATTGCGAGAGGATAGGAAAGGAAGGACGCCTTGCCGTCCTTCAGGGGGAGTTCCTGTCCAGGGCATCCGGCAAGGAGGGGGGTAGGCTTCGACTTGACTACCGATTTTGCGGGCGGCTGAGGCATGGGGTGGTCCAACGGTATCAAAGGTTCAACAGTGGTAGTCGCGCCGCTATATGGATGGTTTGTCAAACAATTATCTGAGGGGAAAGCGCACGTACAGCAAGATCATAGCTTGAATGACCCGCTCGAGTCTACTTTCCATCATCCCAGCATCGATATTGAGTCCGAAAAAGCACTTCTCGACCCAGGTCGAAAATGCCATCATGCCCAATTCACCGCGCTTGATTAGGTGAGACAATTCTATACTGGTTCTGTAGCGGCGTTCGTCTTTGGACCACGTCAACGTATCCAATATGTCGTGGATCACATCCTCCCAAGCACTTGCTATTGCGTCCTTTTCACGCCCGACCAACGTCACAGGGTCCACGCAAAATGCCGCCAGCAGGTCGGTATTGCAGCCAAGAGGAACGGTTACCGGTAGAGTCGAGACGGTGATCTGTAGGCGGCGCAGCAAAATTGTACGAGTATCCAGGTCCATCGGATGAGGGGGAATGTCCGAATCAAAGTAAGTCGCATGTTCATCAGGAGCAACATCAATATGAATAATGGTGGCGGTGGGCGTTGCATTTGTGGAATCAGACACGGGCCCAGAATCGAATTTCGAGGTGGTTGATGCGGTGTTATTAGAACGGGATGTGGACGCGATAGGGGGTGCATGGGCGAGAGGAATTCGTGGTGGTTGTGCAGCAAAGAAACTCGAGATCAGCGGGGTCTTTCCAAGTTCTTGCGCAATCTTAACTTTGCCTCGGTGTTCCTTGCTGCTCAAATGAATGTTCCAGTTCGCATCACCACCTTTGCCTAGATTGAGGTTTCTATTGCACACATCGCAATAGCGGTGGCTCTGAAGTGGATGTGAGCCTCACAAGGACAAACAATATTTCAGTTCTCATACCCCGCTTGAATTGGCAGACGTGCTCGCCGTGGGGGCATCTAGAACGCAAGTTTTAAGAAATGATGCCTAGATCGGATGAATTTCAGACTTACACGGTAATTCCTCTTCCTCTTCCTCCTCCTCCTGATTTGCGCCCCCGAGAACGGCAACCCTCAAGTGGAGATGTGACATGGGACCAATTTTGAGCGACGCCACGGTATCTGACCAGGAAATGTGTCCGCGAGCATACGTGAAGTACATATAATAGCCTCCAGTACCGGGCGTACTCGGGAGACGCTGCAGGGTACGAATGTGTTGATAAATTGCGCTTATCGTGGTGCTTTCCGTGACCGCTGACAAGGAGTTAGTTCAGAAACCATAACAAAACTTGTCCCGCACGTACGAACAGATAATGAGCCACCAGTGAGCCCCAGAATAAAAACGGTGAAAGATGAGCTCGACGGTTTTAAAGACGAGCTTTCTGCGGATTTTCCACAAAGAGCTTTCAGTCGACGTTGAGACATGAACGAAAAATGCGACCGATGGCGGTGGTGGCCCAAAACCAGCGGGATAATAAGATGATATCTAAAAATTCGCGGGAAGGTAATAGACGCTGCACATGCAAGTCCGGGATTAGTAACTGAACATAAAACAACATCGCAATGAAAAGTTGCTCACCAATGAATAACAAAGTAGATCCCGACGATGCCCAACAGTAAGCCAGGAAATAGACCAATTCCAGAGGAGATTTGTGGTCATAGACACCCAGCCGAGAACCCAAGAGCGAACATATTCCAACCTCCGCAAGGAGAGGGATTAGGAAGAGGATGACATTCACCGATGCCCAGCGCACCCGGTTAAAGCCCACAGCCTCCGGCAGCGATTCTAGGAGGGTAGGACGTGCTGGCAAGATATGTTACATATCATACATACACAAAAATCACGCTCAGAACGTGTGAATCTTACCTGGCAGAGACTTGCCTGAGGGGCGATCATCATACTTGACAATGGATGGCATCACCGCGGAGTGAGCCTTGAGCGTCAAACGATCAAGCTTCGACGTGGGTGAGAGGCAGTGCGAATGTTGTGGCTTGCTTGCTTACAGCGACTGTGCTGTTTGCCTGATCGCGCTGTAGCCCAGTCGTGGCGCATAAATTATATATGTTGCAGATAAAAAAACTTTTTTTCTTTGAATGTCTCTAAACGTGTTTTGGGGGCATTTGAAAACCTTGTCCGAAAAGTGAAATAAGGGGTCGCTGACCCTCCCTACCCTATGAGGCTGTGTCTCGGCATCTTCCGGTGGAAGCCTCTTGGTGACACGTCATCCTTGGCTTCGGCCGACGGCGAAATCCAATCACCGAAATTACGGTCCGTATCAACCCGTATACGGCCGTAATCTTACGGGCACTGACGGTTTACAGACGGTGGTTAACCGTAACCGTAAAAAATCAACCAGGGGGCCATACGGTACGGTTTGTGGACCCGTAAACCCGTAACCGTATACGGTAACTTACGGATACGGTGCCCACCCCTAGACTGAACCACACCTCATCCGGTGAATTGACCAAGTACTTCAACTGGATTTTATATTCAGGCCTAGTCTCTTGTAGACAGACACTTCAACGATGAAACTCCTACCTCATTTGTTGAAGTCTGTTGCTTACCATGGTGGTCCGATGGGGATAGAATCTTATTACATAAACTTTTCCTAAGTAAAAATGCTTCTCGACACCCGATGTCACTTATCTGAATGGATGGCAGCTTGAACATGGATGCATGGCTTAAAAATTGGCTGTACGAGTCTCTGGGATTTTTTCAATGACCATTTGACGCTGTTTACAATATTTTGGTCAGGTGGCCAAGAGATCACCGATGGCTGATAAACACGATTCCCGCCCCACAGTCAACATTCTATATATTGTAGTCTTGCCCGCTGGGGCCAGCGGGTGCATTTCCATGTTTGGAGACTTTCCCCCATCATTCGCATATCGCACCATCAGTTCTCCTTGGCAGCCTTATTTCTCTTGGAAATATACATTTATACATGTGGCCCACAATGCGAGCCGTCAATCTCCGCCATAATACAATATCTTCCTTCCAAACGACACATTCACATTTTTCAAGGGTTTCCCCATCATTCGCAACTCTCAACATGAGTTCCTCTTGGTGGCCTTATTCCTCGATGGAATATACATTTATACATGTGGTCCACAATGCGAGACATAAGCTCCGCTATCATACAAGATCTTCATCCCAAATGATGCACATCCATTTTCGAAGACTTTCCCCCTTCATTCGTATCTCGCATCATGAGTTCTTGTTACAGTCCTCATTCCTCCGTGAAATGTACATTTATACATGTGGCCCACAATGCGAGCCATCAAGCTCCACCATAATACAAGATCTTCACCCCAAACGATGAATTTGCATTTTCGGATTGTCATTCACATCTTGCACCATGAGTCCTTGTTGGCAGCCTTATTCTCTGGGAGATATACACTTATACATCTGGTCTACAATGAGAGCTGTCAAGACCCACAATCGTACAAGATCTTCATCTCAAACGATGCATTTCCATTTTTGGAGACTTTCCCACATCATTTGCATCTCACACCATCAGTTCTTCTTGTCACCCGTATTTATCCATTTAATGTACATTAATACATGTGGCCCACAACGGAGGTACTCAAACTTCACCATCATTTAAAATATTCAGGTTAAACAATGCATTTCCATTTTTCGAATGTTTCTCCATCATTCGCATCTTGCACCACAAGATCTTGTTGGCAGCCTTATTCGTCCGGGGAATGTACATTTATCCACGTGGCCTAAAATGCGAGCATCTAACATTGGCCATAAAGTATGTGTACGAGGACCATGGATAATGTCCTACCATATTGGGAAATTGGTGGTGAATTCCCAATTTGGTAATCGACCCTCGTTTCACTCATTTGTCATGTCAGCCTTCCATATTAACCCTGATATTCCTTCTAACGGTACATTCTAAATAATGGTTGTATGCTGAACCAGTCATGCAAAATCAATGTGTATGAACATGGAGTTAATTTCGCAAATTGTGCCTACACCCCCAATTTGGCCCAATGTTTCAGCCCCATCCCGTCGGGGATACCTTGGGAGATCTCGGTCAAGGTCTGATTGAGGTCCTGCTAGATATCACCCGACCTTTTTTGCGGAAGCTTAGTCTAAGCTTGGTAGAATATCGCAACAATACTGTCCCAACATTGAACTGAGCTTATATTTCATGGTCGTCGGAGATCTATGACCAAAACGGGCAGAGGCGCAAAAGGTAGTTGAAACAAGATTTACTACTCCTCCATCACGTCCGGCCGACTCAACTCCTCATCTTCCTCATCTTCCTCCTCTTCCTCTGGGTCTCCCAGCTCTGGGCCCTTTGCTGCCGCTGCTTTGGCCTGTTTTTTCTTTTCACGTGTCTCTCTTGATTTTTTAGCTGTGGCGGCGCGCTTTGCCGGCCCGGAAACGCGAAGTAGCGCAGCGAACTCGTTACGCTGCGTGTCACGATCTGGGAAGCAGGGTATCGGAGCCGTTAAATCTCGAGGGAGAGTGTCTCTGAGGAGGTGCGCATTGTGCAATGCGTGCATGTTGATGAAATAAACCTGTGTATTTGCGTGTTGAATCGCCGTCTGTGTACGACTGGTAATATTCCGCTCTTGGACGACATGTTCAAGGCCAGAAACTGCCCGGCATTTGCTTCCATGGCAGTCGTGTTGTGCGTTGAAGAAGAACAAGATGTCCTACACGCTTTATTTCAGAACAATGTTGGCAAATGATAAGAAAGAACTTGTACTGCCGGTGCGGCCAAAAAAATCTCGGGTGATGGTGAGAGTACTGGCATATTCATGCGGACATCCCGGGTAGCAGAAACATCGAACTTGCGCAAGACAACCACAGCATCCTCATATTTTGTGGGAGCGGCGCTGGGAATTAAAATAAGGCAGATCCGGCCGCTCAGAACTTCCCCGGTGTCCTGCACCTGCAAGTCCCACAAAACCCTAATAATAAGAGGCTGCGTTAGGGGGGGTGGTAGCTACTAACTATAGAGCAAATCTCCGATTCTCTGCTCCACGAATATCACCACAGATACCGTGAGGAAATATATGCGGAAAACCTACCGTGAATACCATGAATGACTTGGATATCCCCCACCCTGCACCATGCCTTCAGTCAACCATGAATACCGTAGGTTTTGTAAGGGACTTTAGCAGTGCCACCGTTGCTGTACACCAACCATCAATTCCGTGGATACCTTAACTGACTTTCGATACATTTTGTTTACATCGCCATACACCAACCACCAATTCCGTGGATAACTTACACTTTCGAAACATTTTGTTTACAATTCCAACCATGAATACCACAAGTAAATTCCAAGTGATATCAAGAGCAAAATAATAATAATTGTGTCTGCATATGTGTATCTACGACAGGGAAAAACCACGGGGGAGGCAAGGCGATTGTGCATGACAGTTAGACAGGATCAGGGTTGCTGGGGGCCTTGGGGCGAGGCATGGCAGGGGCGTTCTTCTTCGGCTTGGTGAGTTGCTCGCTCACCTTCTTCTTGCCCCTTGGAGGTCCCACGGGGAAGTCGTAGTTGTCATTGTCATCAGCGGTCTTCTTCTTCTTCTTTGCCATCCCCTCCTCGACATCTGCTGCCCGCTTCCTCCCACTCACCCCGGCGTCCTTGGTCTTCTTCCTGGTTGCTCCCACTACCTTCGCCACCCCATCACCTGCCTTCCTCTTCTTCGCCGCAGGCTCCTCATCAGTGTCGCCGGCCTTCCTCTTCTTCGACTTCGCAGAATTTTCATCGTCCAACTCATCCTCAATGAACTCGGGTGAATTCACCGTTTTCTTGGTGGATTTCGAGGTGGTCGACCGAACGGCTCTGGCTGGCATGGCTGTCTTGGCGCCCGAAGATTTCTTGTTAGCAGGTGCTTTGGCAGATTTCACGGATTTCGCGGATTTCACGGATTTTGTGGAAGGTTTTTTGGCGGATATCGCAGCACTACCCTTTGTAGGCTTCTTCGCCTTGGGTTCGTCCTCGCCTTCATCCTCGGAGGAGGTGCCATCATCACCGCTCCGCCAGGGATGGCTGACTAATCTCGGTCGAGGGGTAATCACGTGGATCTCTCGCGTACCAATATTGAATATTGTTCGTGTCTTCCATAGGTATCCTTGCACAGTTGTGAATTGCACTCATATAAAAGGTGTCAGGCCTCTCATCCACCATTGAACATTTTGATACACAGCGAACTTGCAGGATAATAAACATCGATAGAATACTGTCCCGTCGTGTATGGAGGCCACCGTAACGCGTAACGGTGCCTCGTAAAAGTTGCCTAAATCCACCATAGTAACACTTAACGGAGGGCTGGTTGCTAGCGTAGATCCAGAATTTAAAAATATTTTTTGGGCGATAATATTAGTCAGCGTGTGCAATTGCGCAAATTGCGCAGATTACGCAGATTGCGCAGATTGCGCAAATTGCATTTGGCCATGTTTGTCCTTGCAACCATCATCATTCGGATTCATTCCAACTCACAATAATGCCGCACTTTCAATACCCAGTTCAGGCATCAATGGTATAAATTTGCATTCAGCATAATTAGTTCCTCAACACACTTCCAGCTGCTCCAACGCGTATGAATTGTATGACTGTCTCCTTTTATTCAATTATTCTGGCTAGATTGGAGTGTATCTTGACCATTTAACATGCTATGCAGCGCCCAAAAATGCCATCGGCAGAAGGGGGCTCCTCTTTTCTCAAGTTGTTTGGGCTTGTTATGACATCACGTGGTCGCTTGCTCCGACCTTCTAAGGCGCAACACACCGTAACTCCTCTCATTTCGCTCTCGGGTCATACTATACATGCACCCGCATCATCTATGGCCCCTACCTGGCCTATTCCTGATCCCAACTGAGACATCGACATCTGAACACGCGAACTCGGCCTACAGTACTTCCCCAACAAGAACGCTCGTTGCCACCCGGAGTCTAGCTTCCACGAGGACTGAACGGTATGCTCTATTGCTGGGCGCTGAATCCCTGGTTTTCCTCATACCATATATTTTCCTCGGCACCCTCCATCCGACTTGGAGTTCACACAACTGGGACCGCTCATCCAATTTTTTGAACCATGAGTTGTGCTGACGTTGAAGATATGTGTCAGCTGACAGAAACGTTGATGAGTAACTTTTCCTACTTGACTGTTGATACATTTTAACATTCTACGTTGATCGCCGTAGAGCGCTGTCGCGGAATTTCCCGACATTCCCTCGGCCGCAAATCCCAACCCGCGATCCTTCGGCTACGACGACGGCACGCTGTTTCAACTTCTCTTGCACACAACGGGCTTTCGTGCTCTCCGTTCACGCGATAAGTTAAAGTATGTGCGATCCTTGAATCGTCAACATTTCGTTATCCTCGAGTTCAACTTTTCCACTTTGTAGCTAAGTATATTTTTTCAACTCGTCAAAGGTTTGTTAATGTTCATTTTCCGCCTTTCCACATTCTCACTTCGCGCTCACCCCATCGACCTGAGACTTACTCTCCACAGTGTGATTAGATATGCCAAATCAGATCGTGCCAGTTGATCGGATTTACCAAGGTCCTTCTTCTTCGCCACGTCATGACCGCCGACACGAAATACCGCCCGCTGGTTCTTCCTCTTCCGCGCTCAGATATACACCTGCATCTTGATGGGACTTTTGAGAGTCTGCGCATCATTGACCTGCAAACCTTCCCCACCGTGGAGGACGAGTACGAGCTAGGAGATATCATTGTCGTTGGTCTAAAGGGTGAGCTTACGGATATCGTATCGTAAACGCAATGGGAATGCTGAAAAGCCAACCGGAAGATTATGTGTTTGATGTGACAGCGTTGAAGGAATATTTCGGTCCCAACAGTCCGCTCAGCCACCCTTCCACAACCGAAGAACTGCCAGTCACTACGGAGAACCAGATCATAGGCGAGGCTAGTCACAGAGAGACGGAAGGGTAAGATCGCCAGACGCGATGGATTGATGAGCCGGAATTCCTGAGGATAATATTCAGTCAACAGAGATTAGAGAGAGCGCCGTGAGACAGGGTTGAACGAGATTGAGAGCAGGAGGTTGCACTGGCCACTGAGGGAGCCATAGGTCGCGATGGTGGTGGTTGGAGGCAAAGAGCAAACGATGCCACGTTAGGCCACGTCACACGGCAATTATCTGTGTCGATTTTTGGGGACACGAAGGAACCTTCTGGTACTTTACGTGAAAATTGCTGACCGAAATGCGATCCGCGTTGAGGTGCCGAGCAGTTTTGAGGGAGAAAATCAATGCTTACGCGAAAATAGCTGACAAAAATGTGATGCACAGCCAATTTTTGAAAATCAGGCTCTCTAAGACCCTTACCTTACGGTAGCGGGAATATGTAATTCCAAATAAGGCAGCCGTCAGGACTAGGTCAGAAGAACACTGTAATGGAAGGTTAGCAGCGGCACTGTGTTGGGGGGCCCGTGGCGATACACTTGGCACCCAAGGAGGGAAGGAGAAGTGCCACGACACTCCGCAAACCCGCGCTGCTTTATAACCGTCCCGCTCCACCACAATGACATCACACCACTCCACCTGGAAGTGGCGCAAAGAGGATGCGAGGAGGTTAGAGAGTGCACAGGATTGAGAGAGAGAAAGGAGGGGCGCAGAA